>CAIGRP010015347.1:0-13416 GCA_903798385.1 Fraxinus cuspidata
TCATTAGCCTCGCCTCAGGGCCGGCTCTGGTTATAGATAGCTTGATGAGTAACAGACTCTCGACCAAGAACGGAAAAATAAATAAAAGTGTTTCCCATCTCAAATTGTACTTAAGTTCACTGTCTTTATTAATGGTAACCTTGATATAGTTGTTTGTGTACTTACGTAAAAAGGATAAAAAAAGAAAAAAAAAAAAAAGGTTACTCACTTTGTTTAGATCAAAGTTTCATAAAACTTTATTTTATTGGAATGTGATTACCGAAATTTGCATTTTGCTTTAGTTTGATTGTGTAGTTAAATTTCGTTAGTCTTTTCATAAAAATACCTATTCGTTATTGCCATTTTACGTGTCGGGATGTTAGGAAAACTAACCGTTAGCGACCAAATAAAAAGGTCAAATTCAATGACTGCTTTAGAACCAAAATAAAGTTTGGCGACTGATATGAAACATTTCTGTAAGTCAAGTGACTAACATTGTTTCAGAATTAAAAGGTAGTGGTACAATTCGAACGTCAGAGAAAGATTTGCATATACTTTTATTCCGCCCATTTAGTGCTATATTTGTAATATGTCAGTTTCCACATTTCTCCCTGTTATGGACTTAACAAACACTTGAAATGGCCCAATGGCCCCATGATTTCACACTCTTTACCAGGCGCACACATGGCCTACGTTAGTGTGCTCTGGGTATGGCGTCACTTTGCACCTTCATTCCGGCCACCCTCTTCCCCCAACCTACGGCGGTTCACGCTAAAAACCCCGACGGTCATGATACTATCCTGCGCACCCGTCGACTCTTAGTCCCAGCAAAAACATTTTCAAGGGCTCTCAATGCAACACAACCCCAAAAACACACCTATCCTGACCCCATCCCAGAATTTGGGGCAGCTGTAAGTCAAAAATTACTCAAGATAGTATTTTTAAATTTTAAATAATGTTTTACTGATTTTTCTTTTGTGTTTGTGGAAAAATGTAGGAAACCCAGAAATTTAAAGTCGAGTTATTGAAGAAATTGTCTAAGGAAAAAGAAACCTTTGGGAATGACCTTCATACTGTTGTCAATGTCTGTTCAGAGGTAATTATTTTGATTGATTGATTTGTTGTACCTTGCTTAAACAGAAGGCATGTTTGGTGTGCAGCACTCCACTGTGCAACTAATAAGATTTTCTTTTCTCATAAGGAATCCTTTAGCTGTAGCTGGTGTCGTAATGGTCTTAAAAGTAGATTATTTATTTGGTAATGAATGGTTTCTGTCTTTCCAATGTGAAGCCATCTGATAAGAGTAGTCAGGGTTTATATTTAAGTTGATTCAGCACTCCTGACCGAGTCACTCACCGCAAAACAAACGGTACCAAGAAATTCTATCCTAAACAAAGTCGGGGCATGCTGTCTATGTGGTCCTAGGGGCATAGCTTGCTTTAGGTCTTTCCCTTCCCCCAGTGTGGAATAGTTTTTCCCGACTTTGGGGTCCTGTATTTTTAATTTGACTTTAAAAGTTGTCTGTGGAAAATTTATGAGCCATTATGATAGAAAGAGTTGTGTCTTGACGGAACTCAGTTCTACTTAGTAAGCCGTTACATGGGTGTGATGGTGATTTTTCGTCATTGGGATTCAATAATTTGATCAGATTACAGCATTAAAATTGCAAGCTGAAGTTGAACTGAGAGTATAGCTTATCATGCTCAAGCAAACCAGGCTATCATGAATGGAATAGTTAATGGTTGTCTTTGTTGAGGACCTCAAGGTAATGTCTATATTTGAGTTGCAGTAAACAAGGGAAAGAAAGCAACTCATGACTCAGTTGAAATTATTTTATTCATAGTTATAAAGCCCGGCCTGACCGGTTGGACCAAAAGACAGGCAACTCGGGCCCTTGATCGGGCTCGACAGATTAATTTGATAGAAATGTACCAAATTTGGTCAAGGCCCTGCTTTGACCAAGTTAACCGATGTAGACCAGTTTGACTGGGTTTTGAAATGATTTTGCAAAATTTTTAGGTTGGACCTCTAAGGAAAATAATGGGTTCCTCACAACTGGAACACAAAATGCTTTAGTATTATTTATGCGCAATAACTTATATCTATCTAATGAATCATTTATAGGTTTTCTAAACTTTTTTTTAATAAAAATACTTTGGTCCAACCTTTTACTTTATTTTATAAACCTAAATAATTAGTGAAAAATAATTTAAAAACTTTAATTTTGCCTAAAAAAATTTATACTTCATATATTTTATTTTGTCGGTTTTTATGCAATAACCCACCGACCACTAACCAGCCGGTTAGACCAGTAACCTGTGACCGAATACCTTGTTCGAGTTGATGTTTGGGTCGAATCTAATAATTATGATTTTATTTTAAGAATCTTGGATTCTTTCAAAAAGTGAAGAATGGTTAGAATAAATAAACTCAAATGCCAATCAAACTATGGTAGAAATGTAAAAGCTCAAACCTTACAGGATCCACTGCATTTCTATTTGCTTTTATTACTCAGTTTGATTAGGCTTCATTATTTATAGCTACAATTTACTTGCAATTAAAATGCACATTAGTGGTCATGATGTTGCTATTTGGTAATCTTGATTGCATTGGCCATTGAATGGCTAACTAAAACGTATGATTTAATGCATTAAAAATCCCTTGAGTTGATTGAGAGGAGGTCTAATTGTCTATTTAGGGTTACTAACATATGGGATAGCATAAAATGATGCTTCTATTTTATTCTCAATGCGAAGGCATGTCCATGTGTTTGTTTTCAGTTTTGGATTCAGTGTTTTTAAATAGTTAGTGAAGAGAAACAATTGTTGACTGCATGATGGTTGTTTGTTCAGAACTTTAAGAACAACAACAACGGATACTAGGTGTGCAATGGTTTTTTCCTCCATCAGATTGGGAAAATATGGCAGTTGAACTCATTTAGGTGGATTCTGTTCGTGATGTGTATAATATTTAGAAAAGATTGAAATGCTAAATCCAAACAATGGTAGTCCGTTTAGCTGTAAAAATTATGAACGCTTTGAAACATAGTCTAATCCTTGGTCATGAATAATGGGCTAAGTTGTTAAGGACTAATCACATTATATTATATTGTGGTTTAGGAATTTAATTCCGCTTATACTTGATTACCAGCAAAGTTTTCTCTATTAGTTATATGCAAAAAAAATATATCTTGATATTCATAGATCAAACTCTTGAATGAGATAATAATTAGATTGATCGTCAGTCAATGGGAAGGAAACACTTTTGTCAGGTCAGGACTACCTAACTTTCAAGTTGAATCAATCGATTTAAATAATAGGATTGACAAAGCTCCCATAGGGTGTTATAGTCTATGACAATAAGAAACAGATATTCGGTGGTTGTCTTTGAATGAATATGATAAACTTAAAAATTTGAAAATTTCTTCCTTCCATCCACACAAATTACATCATTGCTAAACTTTGTTGACGTAGTTCCACTTCAGAACTCTTTGCTATGGTTGAGTGCCTGATCCTGGTCTGAATATTTGTCATGTCTTTGGTTGTAATATGCTAAAGGCTTCTGTCAAAGAATTTATGTTCACTAGTCACAGGTACATAATTTGTGATAAGAGTGGCAAGGTTGAAACCTGGTGATGTCGCTTATAAAATTTGTTGGAAAAGGGAACAAATTTAATCACGTCCTTCGTAAACTGAATATGTTACTTCTTCTGGTTTCATTTATTGTGTTTTTACATCTTCAAGCATGAGCATCATTAGCCAGTGACTTGTGGATTATTTCATTGATATTTCTCTCAAAATTTTGTTTAGTTTATCTAAAAAAAGAGATATTCGCTTGGAGACAGTCTGTCTGCCAGCCTTATAATGATCTCTACTTTTCTTTGTACAAGAAAATTGTAAAATCTTAAAAAGTCTTAGTAATTAATAACTTGAAATTCTATTAAAATACTCATTTGATTGATCTGTGGGGAAGCAAAAGCTAATTTTGTATCATCCTTCTGTAGTCACTATATGTGGTCATATTTGGTTGTCTTTAATTCGTCTCACTGGGTTGTTGGGAATGTTGGTGGTTCTCTTCTGTGGTCCCTTGATAAGCTATCCTGCTAGTTATACGCATTTATCAGTATATGTATCTTGGCCCTTTTTTCTTAACTTATTTACCTTGGTTTTGCTTCTTGTAATCTGTACTGCTGATGTTTTTAGAAATAATTGAAATCAAAGAATTATGTGTTCCTTTGAGATTTTAACGTGTTCTTGACGTGAAAATAGTTTAGAAAAGATCAAAGAACAGTATCCCACACAGCCTACTAATGGTCCAGATAAATTGAATTTAACATTGGTTGTTTAAAATTCACTAGTGTTAATGTTATTCTGTGATAACAGATATTCAATGAATTCTTGCATCAAGAGTATGGGGGACCTGGGACACTATTAATAGAGCCTTTTACAGATATGATGATTACGCTTAAGGAGAAAAAACTCCCCGGAGCACCATTGGCTGCTCGAACTTCCTTGTTATGGGCTCAAAATTATGTTGATCGGGACTGGGAGAGTTGGATCTCCAAATCATGCAAAATATAGCCGCCTCTTATTCTATATCTCCAGTAGCTTCTTTGCTTAATTTGTCGATGACTCGAGGAAACTATGGTGGCTGGTTGCTATTTCATGTGAAAATACAGTAGTCGAGAATTTTATTTAGAAATTCTATTTTTTTCCCATACAAAGGTGTTATAAGTTGTAACTCAGCGTATATGAAGTTCTAAACTCATAATGACGGTGTTGTAGAATGTTGATAATCTTCTGTGGTTTTACTATATCTCTGTTCCAGGCGCGAAAATCCTCTTAATGAATAGAATGCGACGACTCGGAAATGCTTTGTAGAGATGGACGCCAGGATTTGGGCCGTCCTGTGAAATTCATTGATCCTGATGGCCTTGGCTGTTGTTTGTCATGTCTCATGGCCTGAACTTGTCAATTTATTCACAAGTAACCTTAAGAAAATAATCAAAAATCCTTCTCAGAATGTATGAATTGCATTATAGCATTTTTTTCTCTCAATTGTGGAAACTAATTCTCATTTTTCCTTGTCCCATTTTTTGTTGTTTAGTAATTTACTGCTTTCTTTGTACAAGTCACCATACTCTCTTCATTATATTTCTTGCATCTATATAGCTATGCAAAAGAGAATCAAAACTTGACAAATATTAATATATACAAAATTACTGCAAAAAAGTGCTTATTAACTCGAGATTAACTGATCGTTCTTCTCCCACGTAAGTTTTCGTGTTTCTGGCTCGACTGGAATGCTGACTGTCTAAAACAACCGGCAACTGCTCACCGGATTTTGGTTGGTTTTCCTTCATCTTTGCATACTCTTTTGCTTTCAGCACTTCAATTACATCTATATGTTGAAAAGCATAATGAAAAACTTCCATATATACAACAAAATCAAAAGAACTACTCATAAACACACGTAAACCCGAGCAATTAACTAACCTTGTGTGGTGATAAGTTGATAAGCCCGGCCGAGAACTTAAGTATCAGTAGGCCGAAGAAGCTTAAAGTGCGTAAAACGTGCAGTCTTTCATCGGATTTCTCTTCACTGGAGGTTGGCAACAGAATTATCAATGAATTTATCATGCGAGGCTTTTGTGTTACATTTCAGAACTCAAATCACCAACATTTAAAAATACAGGAGCAATGTTCATTATTCAGGTACGCTTTAACATAATTTTCAGCATATAGCCTTATGCATAAATTCTCTCTCTGACTTAAGCATCAGAGAGGCGACAGGGATAGACATCGATACATTTGTTTCAGGTATTGAAGATCAGTTCGAGCGTATTCAAACATCCAGTTCTAGATCTAGCCGGAGATTTTTGGTAGTATCGTTGGCGTCGTTTGTGAAAAGCGCTACCAAAAGTCATGGTTAACACACGTTCATGACATCTTCTAGCAAGCATAGGGTAATTTCTCTCACATATGTTAAGTCTAGTGAGAACTTAGCTGATCCGTTAACTAAATCTTTTATAAGAGAGTTAATAAGATCAACATCGAGAAGGATGGGGTTGAAACTCCTTAATTAAAAGTTCAACAATGATGGCTACCCTGCCTAACTATACTAAACAAGTATATCTAAGTTCAAAGGGTAATAACAAGTTATTCGATAAGTGGATAAGTTTCAACATTATTAACCGATTATAAAATCATATCCTTAATAAATAGTGCTGGTTGTTACGATTGGAAGGATGAGTTAAAACTTTTAATGAGGTTCAGTACGAAGTACAACTATCTGTAAAAGTAACAAAGATACTGGAAAAATAGGATAAGTGCAAGACCATAATAGCACTAAACGAGTTTAATGAACTTGTGAACATAACACTCGTGTATGTGATTTCATCAATATTGTCACAAGATATGATTGGTTCAAAACTATTATACTACCTGAAATTTCGATAATACTTTATGAGATTTATACTATGATTAAATTTAATCGAAAGATATCTAATTCTTATGCATTAGTATTACAAGGTATGAATATATGAAAATTTTGAACAAGTGTGGGATTGTTATATAATTATTATAATTATTTGTTGTTCAAAATTTGGGTTGAAATATGAATGAATTAATGATGAAATTGGAAGACAATATTGGATGAAATTGAAAGGCAAAGTTGGGTGATTTCCGTTTAACCATGTGCAAGCACAAGCCAAATGGCCTTGTGTACACAAGTTTTCTGCAAGAAACCAGAGATATTTTACTTCTACTATGCGTACACAAGGATATTACCATACGTACGCATGGTTAAAAAATTTAGCTATTGGGCTGATTCTTCATTTGAATTTCTGGTATCTTTCTCAACTTTTCACGAATGTTTGAAATTTTTCGTAGTATAATATTAGAAATCTATAAATAGATGATAGATTTCTAATTCCAAATATAAGAAAACAACATAATACTTTACCATTCATTTCTACAATTAATTTTTCACATTCTAATACATACTTAAACCTTTTTCAAGTTCCTAACAATTTAGATTAGAAAGAATCATTTTTGCTCTTGTACTTCTTTCTTGAAGGCTTGTCAATCCTCTAAATTATTTTTCGAAAATTCTACAAGCATATTAGAGGAGGCAAATATCATTTTTAGGACAACATATCACATACTTGTTCAAGCTTTATTGATAAGTGTAGTTTCTGCACTTATTCGAAATCCTAAATGATGACATTTTACTTTTTTTGGGATTACCTAACTTGTGTTATATTTCAATTTGTAGGTAAAACTCAATATTTGATGAAGAATTGAAGAAAAGAATACAAAGATAGCGAAAAATTGCTCAATTGTATCAAATACAAAGTTCGGTGACTAAAATGCAAATAATAAAAAGTTACGTCGAACCACATGATGAAGATTTGAGAGTGTTAGGCATCAATTGGATGAGGAAAGAAGCCAAATGGATGAAATATAGTCCAAGTATTATCACATATTAACTTCTAGCTGAAAAAGTTATGCATCGGATTTTGAGTCTCAATTGGAGACCCATGTTTGGCATAGGAAATGTTCGGATTGGAAAAATTACATTTCTAGAAAAACTTTTAGCTCTCCGAGTTAGCTTTCCAATGCACTTTGAATCGCCTTAATCGAATATTAGGAGATACAATTATGATAAAAATATTGAAAACTATTCAGCTGTCGAAAATTAGGCAAGGCGCGCGCCCTCCTTCGCGTCCCAGACCAAGGTAGCCACCCCCAAGGCGCGCGCCCTAGGTTGCACTAGGCGGGCTCCTGTCACGCGTTTTCTATACTGTGATTTATGAACACACGTGGCTCCATCCCAAGCTCCAAAATACGACATTTTCTTCGATGTATCTAACCTACAAAACAACATGAACAAACACATCAAAATGCTCAAAAGTGCTCAAGAACAAGCTGAAAATAATGTTTTAAGGTATTAGTTCAATGAGTGATTTACACTCATCAGTGCCTCAGAGCTAAACATGAAAAAATCTCACTTTCCTTCTTTTATTTTGGTAATAATTTAGAGCAATCTTTTTGACATATTAGAGGGAAAATTCCGGGATTTTGAAGGGGAGAGCCGTATTTTTTAGCAGAAAATGAGAGAGAATTTACATTGAAGAATGAAAAATTCATCATTTTGGGTCCGGATTTGAAAGCTTGAAGTGAAGAGTTTTAGATTTTCTTCATATTTCTATGATTCGAGTGATTGCTTCCTTTTATTTTCTATGTAAGTCTTACATTGACATGCTAGGCTAAATTCAATTGTATTGGATGGATGACAAAACTCTTTATTTTTAGTTTCTTACTCAAGATTTGTTATTTTTAGTTTAATTCTTGCGTTGTGATTCCTTAAACATGCATAATCATTTTTTTTAATGCTTGCACACCATTAGGGTAATATTTTGCTTATTCATAGTGTTGGTAAACTCACGGTAGTTAGAATACTGTTTATAGAACACATGAATAATAAATATTAGGAATAATATTTATGAAGTGTCTAATCATGTGGGATAATTCTTAACTTCAATGAATGCGGACTACNTTGCTTATTCATAGTGTTGGTAAACTCACGGTAGTTAGAATACTGTTTATAGAACACATGAATAATAAATATTAGGAATAATATTTATGAAGTGTCTAATCATGTGGGATAATTCTTAACTTCAATGAATGCGGACTACGAATAGGACCATCTCGTGATAAACATAGGGTTATTATATCTTGGAAAAGAATAGTAAATAAAAGTGAAATTATCTATCGTCATAGCTGCATGGATTGAATTAACTATCACAAGTCGAGGAGTGAAATTAAGAATTGATTAGTCAAGTCAGAAATCCAATACATTCGCCACCTTTCATATAAACCAATATTCATTGATTTCGTAGTTATAAAACATATTTAGATATAAACCAAACATATTTTTTTATAATCACGAATTTAAATATATAGAATACACTAGAATTAAGCTTTATTCCTTGTGGGATGATAACTCTATCATCACAATTATTATTTGTACAATGAAGACGTACGCTTGCGAGATTTTAATGTAACAATTTGTTGGCGTCATTGCTGAGAAATAACGGTGTTAATTTTAGTTATTGATATTTTAGATTCGTCTTCATTTTTATTTGTGTTGTTTTTAGTCTAGTATTATATTGCTTCATTTTCTTGTATCTTGACTCTTTTTAGGCAAACTTGGTTTATGCAAGCCCCTGACGTGGTTGATCTAGCTCCAATAGATCACGAAATCGAAAGGACATTCAGAAATCGCAAAAGAGAATAATGTATGGCAAGGAGAATGTGTGATAATCAGAATCAACCAAAGAATTAGGTTCAGGTTCAAGTTCAAAATCAACTACCGCAGAGCCAAATCAACAGAGAGCCATCCAGAATGAAGATCCCATTTTAGTTGGGGATTATGTAAATCCAATCCCTGCACCAGTGTAACCCGTCGTGGTTTATCCTCCATTCGGACAACCCAATCTTCACCTCAAACCGAATGTCTTAAATCTTTTCCAAAATTATCAAGACATTAGGTTTTTCGAGAAATCTATGGAGATTCCTCATAAACATATTTCAACATCTCATGTTATGCGAAGTTATTAGTGACGAAGGGATATCAGCTGATGCATTTCAAATGTGATTATTCCCTCATACCTTGAAGGATGTTGTGAGAATGGTTCATCTGTTTACCTCCAGGGAGTATAGAATCATGGAATGATATGGTTCAAGAGTTCACCATGAAGTTCTTCCAACCTTCTCGAGTTCACTAGATCAGGAATGAGACATAAAGATTTTGAGAGTTATTTTGAAACATGGGAGAGGTTTAAGAATTTGTTTAGAAAATGCCATAGTCTGGACATTCCTAAGCTGACTCATCAGTATCTCTTCTATTACGGGCTACACCAAGAATTCAGAAATATGATAGATGTTTCAGCAGGAGGAGCTGTGATGAAACTTGACATCGATGAGCCAATTAATTGTATGAAAAGATAGCCGAGAATCAATCGATGTGGCCAACAATTGAGAAGTTCCAAGGAAAACAGCAGGGGTGCATAATGTGGATGCAATGTCCGCATTGGCGGCACAAATTGAGGTTCTTATGATGAAAATGGATAATCTATCTCAAACAGCCAACATGGTACACCAATCAACACCAATGTGCGAAAGTTGTAGAGCAGACCACACTACTACAGGTTGCCCTTTTACTTCTACATAGGTTACTCAGCCAGAAGATATTAGCTACGCACAAAACTTTCCAAAACAACCCCTACTCCAACACTTGTAATCCAGGTTGGAGAAACCATCCAAAATTTTCATGGTCAAACAATTAGGGCAAGGATAGGGATAAGGAGAAAACAATCAAAACAGGCCACTAGGGTTCCAACATCAGCAACAACAAAAGAGAGCCGTCATTGGAAGATTTTCTATCTCAGTACTTCTTAAATACTAAGACCAATTTTCAAAATCAACAGACTTTTATTAAGAAACTGGAACATCACGTGGGACCATTAGCAGCTGCAATAGCCAATAGACCACAAGGTACCTTGTTGAGTGACACAGAGACGAACCCACAGGAGCAGGTATTAGCGATTGAATGGGTGAATTATTCAACTATTGAGCTCTCATCATTTACTCCCACCATCCCTGTCATGGCTTATGTGCCACCCATTCCATTCCCTCAAAGACTTCGACGGAAACCAACAGCGAAGTAGGTTCAGGCCATCACTACTCGGAGTGGTGTTCATTGCTAGAAATCATTACAAAGAGGAAGGAGACATGGAACACTAAAATATCTACTGAGAGCAAAGAACATGTGGAACAATCCAAAAAAGTAATAGAGAAAGATCAAATTTCTGGAGAGGCAGTTCAACAAATTTCTGGAAGTCCTCAAGGCTACAAAACACCAAATTGGAGAGGCAGTTCAACAAATTTCTGGAAGTCCTCAAAAGGTTGCATGTCAACATCCCATTCATTGACGCAATTCTTCAAATCACAAACTACTTCAAGTTTTTCAAAGAGATGTTGACCAAAAAGAGGAAGCTGTCCGAGCACGAAACGATAACACTATCTGCAGCACGATCATCCAGCACAGGATCTCTCCTAAACTAAAAGATAAAGGGAGTTTTACTTTACATTGCTCTATAGGAAATTTACATAATATAAATTGTTTGATTGACTCAGGAGCAAGCATAAATTTAATTCCTTTGCCTCTTTGCAGGAAATTGGGATTTAGATATCCTAAGGCGGCCTCTATTATCCTTCAACTTGCAGACAGATCACTGAAACACCCCTATGGAATAGTCAAAACCATGCTTATCAAGGCGGGGAAGTTTATTTTTTCAGCTGACTTCATCATCCTAGACATAGAAGAGGCATATCAGATGTCAATAATCCTGGGAAGGCCATTCTTGTCTACAAGACGAGGTTCGCTAGATTTTAATTCTAATGAGATAGTCCTAAGGGTGGAAGATAAGCAGCAGAGTTTCGCCATAGAAAATCGAATCAAGCAACCTTCCCATTTTGAGGATTGCCAATGAATGGATCACTGGGAGAGCTACAAAGATAGGCTAGACGTTGGAGAAATTATTTGTAGGGACAATAATGGAAACATGATTGTTTGGAGAGTCAATGATGAACTGAAGAAGTGAAACCAATGTATAAAATGCAGGAATGAAAACTCCATTTTTAAGCCTCCATGAAGAGCCTAAAAGTAACAGTAGTCGAACTAAAAACTTTAAAAAAGCGCTTGATGGGAGACAACTCAACACTTCTATCCCTTTAATTTATTCTAATTTTTTAATTTAGACTAATTTAAGATAATTTAGATTAGTTATTTATTATTCAATTTTAGGGACTCATCATCCATACCTCGTTTTCCCTGAGATCTTCAATATGTTAGTGGTTTATTAGATGTTAGAGTTAAGTAACACTTGTTCCAATTATTTGATCTTAATACTTCATTTGACTGTATTGCACAGGAACATGATGTCCGGACCAACCAAGACCAAGGAGTTTACGGGAGCAATAAGAAGCTAACCATTAGAATACAAGTTATATCAGGGGAGTTTTTTTCTTCATTTTCTTCATCATCCCTTTATATGCGGATTTAAAATTTAAGATATTGAGGGCAATGTCTAATTTAAGTTTGGGGGTAGAAAACATGAGTTTTCATGTTTTGTGTACTCTTATTGCATTAGTTTAGATATAAAAAATTAAAATTAAAATTGAAAATTTTAAAAATATTTTCTTTTTATGTGCTCGTGTGAATTAGTTGGCCTGACTAGCAATGAAAAAATATTGAATCGTTAATTGATCTATGAATAGTGAATAAGTTGCGTACTTAGATTAATTTTTGCTTTTTCGTGTGAAATTTAATATCTATTAAGCACGTGAATTAACTTAAGCATTATTTAGGAATGAGTTGCTTTCATAATTGGATATGTTGAAATAGTGGAACATAGATACTAAACCCAAAATCACTAAATTTTACATTCTTAAACCAAATTTATAATTGATTGGGGGAAAAGTGACAACATCCTTAATGTTGACATAAATGAGGATTCCATGTGTGAAATTAAAATTTTTGCGTTGATTGTCTAAAGTTAATAGGATGCAATTGGGTGAAAATATCAACTTATATGTCGTTTTACTTGGATAGGTATTTAATAAGGGATATTGCACTAATCAAGGTATAAAAAAAATACATTATATTTGAAAATTTCTCTTCGTAGCATATATAACTCGAGTTATTAAGCTTGTAATAGTGTTAAAACCTATTGCCCTAAAGTAAACTGACTTGGGAGTTATCGGCCTAAATCTTGTTACATGAATCATTTAGAATGTTTAAGGAAGATAATGCTGTAAATAAAGAAAAAAAGTGTTGAAAAAAATTGAGAAAAAATATAGAAAAAAAATAGGTTCGTAAAACAGAAAATGCACTAAATACCCTTGTTATGTCTCAAACACTTGTTTAAAAAAATTTACTTTTGATAAAAGATTGTTATCCTAATTAAGTTCTAGAAATTGAAGCAATCAATCTTAAAGGAGAATCCTTATTTATTGACATATTGACTTGCAATTTGTGGGATTTATCTAAATTGGAGATGTTAGGATAGTATAAAATTCAACCTTAGTTCACACACTTGAAAATAGTGAAAAGAATAAATTTTGGGTGTGTGAATTTTAAGAGTGATGAAAGAATATATTGGACCATCGAAAGTCGGGCATTGAAACAACTTATGAATTCATAATGATATGTTAATTCTTCACACAGACACATTGATTTTACATTGGAGGAATAGATTTTAATTTATGTATTATGATTTTGAAATTGTGCATAGATCTAATATTATGATTTCAATCCTAAGATAAGAAGCCGGGTTAGATAGCTATAAATTTTTGCTTTACTTGATTGACT
>CAIGRP010015351.1:0-23760 GCA_903798385.1 Fraxinus cuspidata
GTTCATCACATCCTAACAATATTTAATTTAGCCTAACATGTTGAAATTACAAAAAAAAAATCATGTTTAAGTGAAAAGATATAACCCGGATTTTTATTAAATTAAGGAGATGAAGACAAATCTTAAAATCTTGAATCTCTTCAATGGTTTATTGAAGAATCTCTAGTTGCACTTTTCCTTCTTTGCCCAAAAATCAAGTTGGATCTTCACTTGAATATTCTTGCAATCCCTCTTGTAGTTTCTCACAAAACTATTGATTTCCTCCCTTTTTAATGATGAACATTGGCCTATTATATGAATATCAAACTCTAAAAACTATTGATTTCCTCCCTTTTTAATGATGAACATTGGCCTATTATATGAATATCAAAATCTCTCATATGTATTCTACTGTTATATATTTATATGAGTCGAAAATTGTTTGAAAATCACGTCCAAATTGACTTCCAAAAGAATTTCAATCGAATAAGGAAAGTTTCATTCACGCGCGGATTTTTTTGTCTCTGCATAGCAGTCAGTATTTTGATCATAACTTTCTCTTCCGATATCCGATTTAGGGGATTCAAATTGCATTAGAAAGATAACTCAAAGGGATACAACTTTGATAGAAATATAATTTTTCCAAATTTTCTGTTTACTATGCCAAAAATGGGTCTCAATCCTCGACTAAAAATCTGGAATATGAATTGTGCGAATGGAAATTGATTTTGATCATATTTAATTCATTTATGAGTTCTAATTACATCCAATTGTCTTCTAGAAATTTTCAATTTGGTCTTCAAACTTTGAATTTTTTCATTTTCACCATTTTTCGCTTCTTTCTTTCAATTTCTCGTCTAATAATTGAGTTTTACCTATATAACACAAAATACAACACTTTAGGATATATTGTGTCAAAAGAACTATCAAATATTGTTATTTTAGACCCCGAATAAGTGTATGAAATACACTTATCAAAACGTTTTATAAATGGATTGCTAAAACAAATTTTACGTGACTGAATTATGAATTGATATTTGTCAAGTTTTAATATCATCCAATCACATCTTATCCACTAAGACCATTTAGAAAACGTGCGTGTATAATAGCATTCTTTATATGCATTGCATTTCTTGAGAAGTTTCAGTAGTCTGAGTTTTAAGAAGAAAAGATGAGTATAGTTGTGAGAATTTTGTCATTGGGATGGGTTACGATGATGATGATTATGAGTATTACAAATGTGGGAGATGGTGCAATTTCTCAGAATTTGATGGAAAAGATTAACATTATAAACAACGAGGGTCCTTACTTGGGTATTGTAATAAACAGCAATATGCTGAGGAACTCTCTTCTCCAATCTTCAAGTTCTGTCTCTCATCCCACGATTCCCTACTTGGATTTTGCAGGTTATACAATTATTTACTTGAAATTTAATTTCTTGCTTACTTTGAATATTATTTACTTGATTTCAACTAAAGCGACTTTGTTCAATTCTATGGACTAAAATTGACGACGTCACAGTCAATAAATAATGGTCATCACGTGTTATTAACGGGAATAAGTATAACTTCATTGAAATAAACGATGACCATCGTTTTTTACGTCACTTCATCGATTCCTAGCTAGTGATGGAATTGGACACAATTATCGGGTTGAAATATAAAGAGAATTGTAATTGCCCAAATGAACACAATTGAAGTACGATTACGTGATTAACTACTAGTCAATCTTCTTAAAATATGTTTGATTCTACCAAATCTTCAGGGAGACAACAAGAAAATAGCATAATCTCCAGTTATAATATTCCAAAATCTTGTGCTTAGTTTCTTCGTTTTTTGCATCTAAACAGGAAGGAGGTTTCATATTGAAGTCCAAATGAATCAAAAAATTATTTCCGTCGTCTCTGGAGTCGGTATGGTATGTTCATTTTCATAATATCCCACTTATAAGGAAAAATAAGATTATATTTTAGAGGTACAACATAATTAATATAAACTATTTTTTTTATAGCTTAATGCAGGAATAACAACGCAGTTGCTGGTAAATATATTCAATATTAAAGGTGTAATTCAACTTGGATTATCAGGAAGTGCAGATCCTCAATTACAAATAGCAGATGTTATTATCCCTCACTATTGGGCTCATTCTGGCCTCTGGTATTGGCAGGTAAGTGATTTTTTGGAGAATATATCGATTTTATATAGCCCTTAACATGATAAAGTTCGTGTGTAATCACTTATTTTTATGATCAGAGGCATGGAGATGGACCTAGTGATGAACTTGCATTTGAATCCATCGGAGACTTTACAAGAAAAATCGGTTACCTTAATTTCTCGGAACATGAAAGAAATCCGATATGTAAGGATAACCTTCTCAACAACCTGTGGTATCAACCGGAAGAGATATATTCCATCGATGGAGATCGTGATAATAGACAGCATGAATTTTGGGTTCCTGTTGACGAGTTCTACTTCTCACTTGCTCAGGAACTAGAGGCTAGTTTTCTACTATCTTGTCTTAATCATTTGATCACCAAAGATGGACCATAAATTTAGTTTTCAATCTCTTGCTTGTACTGTACAGGATTCTGCTTTCCTCCGAAGGTGTGTCGATTCTACTCTGTGTTTGCCTCGACCTCCAAAGTTAGTTACAGTGGAAAGAGGGATGAGTGCTAATGTGTTTGTAGACAATGTTGCCTATCGAGATTTCTTGCATTCTAAGTTCAATGCAACTCTATTTGACATGGAAAGTGCTGCAGTAGCCCTTGTATGTCTCCAACAAAAGACGCCTTTTATAGCAATCAAGGCGATTTCCGATTTAGCTGGTGACGCTTCTTCTGTCGAAAGTTCTGTCTTCTCTTCATTAGCCTATCAAAATGCGCTCTTCGCTTCGCTTCAGTTCCTGTCTTTGTTACCGGAGCAAGTGCAAACCCTTAACTCGGCTCAGTAAGAAATGTTTTATGTATTGTGAGTCAATAGAACTCGACTCGACTCAATAAGGCTTTTAGCCAATGTTGTGTTCGATGTATTCGACCCAATTAATAATGTTGTTACTATTTCTATTGACTTATATTTTCTCTCTTTGAAAGAATACGTTGATAGACGACACACGTGCTGCATTTGCCTTTAATTTGAATTTTTCTTTTCAAGGTTAGTCAAGTATAGATTAAGCCACCTGATTGGTGGGAGATTAAAATCAGATTTTTAATATATTTTGATAAAAATTGATGAAACGTGTGATTCAAAAGTAGTGAATCTCGTGGAATATGTGGTTATAATTTATTATTGACTTTGACTTACCAAACCGGTCTAAATCCAAAAGACACTTGGAATGCGTATTTGCTAGATATCTTGACTTAGTCAAGGAAATATAAATGTCAAATAATTAAAGGAATAAAGAATTACAATATTTTACTTTTTTTATTTTTTTAGTGTGAGTGACTAAGAACATCTTGAAGAGACTCTTTAAACATGAGACACTCTTTATTTTAAAAAATCAACCTTTAAAATCATGCTACAAGAGACTCTTTAAACATGAGACACTCTTTATTTTAAAAAATCAACCTTTAAAATCATGCTTCAAGAGACTCTTTAACTTAATATTTTAATTTAGAGAGTGAGTTTGACTCTCCAAATTCGGAGAGCCAAACCCACCCTATATAATTAAATGCATTCAAAGTATTTCAATTTTTAATGTAGGAAAATAATAAAATAATCTAAAAAAAGCTAGTTATAAAAGATAAAGAAAAGTAATAAATATTTTTTTGGGAGTGGTAAAATTAAGTGTTAAATATAAAGAATTTGTTTGAATATTTTAAAATTTTAACTCTCTAAATTTATAGATGCTCTCCAAATGATAGAATATGCTCTTTAAAAATAGTCTTTTGGAGGTGCTCTAAAGGAATTGATAGACTTGTGTCATCTAACAGTTTGGATGACTTAGAAGCAACAACTCTCGAGGTTGGACGGAAATAAAAAGGAAAATGCAATTTAACGCGACAAAACGATTGAAAAAAATATTTTCAGAAAAGTAATGCGATAAGACCAATGTTTTAGAAACCGGCCCGGACATCGACTACAAAAAAAAAATGATCAATGGTCAAAAGGTTCAAAGGATGTCAAATCAGGGTCAAACCGGAGGTAATAAATAAATATTTATCAACATTTAAATTTTATTTTCACGACAATATATAATGAAATTTTTACACTGCCAATTCAAAATAAATGCAAATATGTCAAATATATGTTTTTTAATATAAATTTTATTAGTATTAAATTTGTTAGATCACTTAAAACCTCATTTCAATTTTACTAAATAATTCGTAAAATAAAAAAAAAGGTTTAGCAATCTATAAATATTGAGTAATTTAATTTGTAGCCATGCACCATGTGGCCATAAATAATATTGAAAAAGTGTGTTTTATTGAAGTTTATCAATCCCATATTGAAAGTGTATTAAAAGTGTATTTTATTGAATTTTGTTAATTCCGCATTGAAAGTTTATCAATTATGAGACTCAAGAAATTGTTATGAAAGAGCTCCATCAGTAGAAAGGTGGGTAAATGGGTTTCCATCTCTAACGTAACCTTTTTCTCATCTATTATAGGTTTTTTTTTTTTTAAAAAAAAAAAAAAAGTTTTGAAAATCGATCCAAAAACCTTGACCAGTTTCTGGTTTAATTAACCGATTTTTCTGTTATTTGATCGGTTATTAATTAATTAGTTATTTTAGTATAGTCAGATTGAATTTTGGTTCGGTTCCAATTTTACTGGTTGAATCGGTTGTTTCGGTCCAATTCGATTTTATAAACATTGAATAAAATGTCTAGTAATTAAGAATTATAATTTGTAGAAATTAATAAAATATTTAATTTTTAAAATGATATTTACACCATGTGTGATGCACATTAAAATGGAAAGAATGTATTTTTTTGGGTGATGTGATGTGAATATGTGGTTGATAAAGAAGGAGAAGTTATTGATGTGATGAAAAATATTATTTTATTGAAAAATGTGTGATTGAAAATGAGTAAAAAAATAAGAATGAAAATTATAATGTGGCCCAAACACGTGCTTAACTTTAATTCGAACTTGTTATAAATCATAAATTTATTAGTGAATGATAAGTGTACACATGCAGTCCTAAAAATTATTACCACTATATCTATAGTATTTCTCTATAAATATGGGACTTTGATTATTAATAAAACACACACAAACCTATCGACTCATAATTTCTCCTCTTTTTTTCCTCTCTTTTCATAACACGTTATTGTCACGAAAGCTTAATTTATTAAATTTTAGTGAGGATAGTAATTTTTTATAAGCATAATTAGGGGCGAACTCATTAAGGATCCTATGGGTGCAGTTTCCCTCTACTGGGCCCTTAATTATTGATATTGAAAAGAAGGTCCACATAATTTTATCCCATAATTTTTAACTCAAACCTAACAAATTAAATATTTTTTACATTAAAAAAAGCCCACATAATTCCAATTTTCCACTTAATCATACTTTCATTCCCCAATTGCCCAGCGATTCCAATCCCAATATTTTAAAAGAAAAAGAACAGATTGAAGAAGCAAAATTTCATAATCTCTCTCTCTCTTTCTTAATCTTATTATTTATGTTTTGATAGTTATTTATAATTATATAGTCCTTGTTTGATCTCTATTTTTTTTCTTTTTTCAACCTTACATTATTCGATAAAATAATATTATATGTAAATCCAAAACTTTTTTTTTATTTTTTAGTTACGTATTTTTCATCAATCTACTATTCTAAAATACATTTTATATAAAAAAAATGTGGCTCAAACAAACCCATAATTTCATTACATCCCAAAATTAAATCATAGAATTCGTTTGTACGCCCAGGTCTCTCACGACATCATACTGAAGAAATGTCAAATATGCATCGCCTCCATGTGGATTTATTCTATTTTGTCATTGATATACAACTGGAAGAATTCAATGATCGTTTTTTGAGATAAGTACAAAGTTATTTTTTTGTTTAGCATATTTATGCCCAGATGATTCATTCTCTGCTTTTGACAAAGAGAAATTAATTCATCGTGCTAAGTATTATAAGTACAACTCATTGCACTTAATGTTCTGCTCCAAAACTATATTGTTGATATGTGCCCAAGCAAGGAGTTTGGAGAATTGCAAGGACTTAGTTAATTTGCACTAAAGTTGGTTGTGACAAAAAGAAATGAACAATATCCATTAGTTTACATGCTTATGATTTTAGGATTAACTTTTTCAATTGCTAATGCTATACTTGAAAAAGTATTTTCTGCTATGATCATTACGAAAAATCGGCCACATAATTAGATTGGGGACCAATAGATGAATGGTATATTAGTTGTGGATGTTGAAAATGATGTACTTAATAAAATTGTTAACAAGACTATTATATGATATTTTCAAAGTATGAGCAGTCGTAATGTACAATTGTATAAAAGTAATACGTTTTGTATATTTTCGTTGTTGTCTAATTTGAAATTTTTTTTTTTTTACATAATTTTTGTCTCAGTCCCACCGAACCATAATCTTGGGTATGCACTTGAGCATAAATTATCTATTATGTGTACCAAAATTAATTTGGCGACATGTTAATTTTTTATATATAAATAACACATTATTTGTCGATTTTTCTAAGCATAATCAATTTGTAGCAATTTTATATGAATAATTCCATTTGTACATAAACATTTCAACAGAAATGCACTGGAATACTCACAATGGGGTGGGCCCCACCGTGTATTTTAAAAAAATCCACGAGCCCCACATGGTGTGAGTGTTCTGTGAAATTTATGGTGCATTTGCTTATGTACATGAAGCAACCTTCATTTTATGTATATGGCTTTTTATGTATATTTGCATAATCAATTCATGTACCCAGTTTTTTTATTCTATGACTTTTTGATCCTACAAACCACAATCATTAGGTGTATGCGGTTAAATAGTCTTGAAGAATGTACCGAGCTTTTCATTAGATTTACTCTTTGGTTATTTTGTTCAGTCGCAATCATTAGATAAATATGAATCTAAGTCAATTTCCTACAATTTTTTTTTTTGCTACAATTAATCATGCTTTAAATCATGATTCTTTCATATATGCTTTCATTGATACTCTTTTTATATTTAACTTCATTGATAATTTTTTATTTTTGTATAAACTTTAAAGTGCATATCTTGATGTTACTCCTGAAATAATATAACATTATAATTAATATTCGTGAAAAATCTCATTTACTCCTGAATAATATGAATTACAATTTTCAATATTTCAGAAGAATATTGATATATTGCTCTTTAAAAAATAGCATAATTTCGATAAATATATTATTTTGAATTAGAGTTTATCTTTGAATGAAAACGTATAACTCATGTCATGTTAACATTGACACTAGATTAATTATTACATGATTATACAATATTTAATCATATATTTCGAAATTAATTGTATTTTCTTTTATTTTATTATGTAGACAAATATCAAAAAACTTACGTTTGGTGCACTTGACAAATCTGGCAAAAATTATATGCCATGGGTCCTCGATACCGATATTCATCTTGTCTCAATAGGGTTTAGGAGAGAAAATAAAAGAAGGAAATAAAGAATACTTGCAGATCATACAAACACATTTATCGTCCTTTGCCATCATCTTCATCATGGATTGAAAATCGAATACCTCACTATGAAAGACCCACATGTTCTTTGAAAAAATTGACCGAAATATTTGATCACCTGAGGACTATATTCTTACCCAAAGCTCGCTATGAGTAGATGCACATTCGCTTGCAAAACTTTTAATCTATTAGTGAGTATAATTTTGACTTGTTCAGAATATGTTTAAAATTGATCTTGTATGGAAAAAAATCACTAATGAAGAGATGTTGGGAAAAAAAATTTCCACCGAAAGGTTGCGCGGAAGCGTCGCCTAGGTGCATCTAAGGCACGTTTTTGGTCCGTTTTGAAATCCATAAAGACCCTATATCGGACGCAAACATTGAGAGGAGTATAAATACAAGATATTCACACAAATTGAAGAGGAGCACACATTGAGAGAAAGATAATACAACGAGAGATTGGAGAACGCAATTCAAGGGCGAAAAACATCAAGAAATTCACATTTTCAAGCATTGATTGGAAGATGAAGTACATCTTGGTACAAGTTTTATTTCTTTTTCTTTTTTTTACATCTAAAATCCGGTGATTTATTCAATAGCAACTTCTTATTTTTCTTCTCCGTTTATTATGAGTAACTAATTTTATATTAGGGCTAACAATGTAATCTACTTGAAACCATTTATGTCTTATATTCAAGATTATTGTGATTTTATGATACATGTATTGATTTTTCTATGAGTTTAATACATTAAATTACTTGATCACTAATTTAATGATTTTGTGAATCTTTTACAAATCAAGAGGTGATATTGAGATTTAGACCATATAGTAAAATTCAGTATATGAGCATAACGTGTAGAGATACATATACTAAATATTGCGATCATCATATGATTTCTTAGAACCAATATTTCATTTAACTAAGATAGATTCACATAGAAATATGATATTGAATTAGAATTTGAGATGGGTAAATTAAATATCATAGAAGAATTTGATCGAACACTATATTATGCTCTTGAATCTTGAATTAAGAGTTAAAGGTGATCAATGTGTCAAATTGTTCAGCCCTATATCCGTTCATTATTTGAATTCTCAACCAATTTTTGTGTGAATTTTAATTAAATAAAAAATTCACAACAACATATAATTCTTTGTTTGCTTTAGTCAAATAGAAGTTAGAAAAATCTAATTAAGTTCTAAAATATAGTCCTCGTGGAAACGATAATCCGGACACAAAAGTCCACTGTATTACTACGATATCATACACTTGCGATAGGAAAAAAATGCAACAAGTATCGTGAGCATGGTTTCAAAAAGTATCGTATCTTATCTGCATGTAGCTGAACAAAATAATGAACTGCTGATAAAAAATATGGGTTATATCCAACTGATTCTGTACCATTGCATGAAGAAAATGATACTGCATTGCTTGAAGCAAATGCATTATCAAGACAAGGACGTGAAAGTTGGTCGTAAACGCAGACGTAGAATAAACCATGAACGAAATAATCAACAAAAATATCAGCAACGAGGCAACACTTTCAAAATACACAAAGCAAATGAAAATGGCATATCCAAATAAAAGAGCACGAAGAAAATTGCTTTAGATGTTGAATGAAAGGACATTGGACATTTACTTATTGTACCGTAAAATATCTTGTAGATCTCTACCAAAAATCAATCAAGAAAAGAGAAGGTGGAGACAAATGGTCTAATTGATGTGACTCATTAGGATGTCTCTAATTTTTTTGCTAATCCAAATGACAATATTTACCTTTTGATAGAGGGTAGTATCATGGAAGATATTTAGTTTATTTTCTACATTTTTAGTATTTTCATTTGTTTTAGAAAATTAGTTTAAATATGTTTTTATTTCTTGCAAATTTTGAGACTTTATTATGCATCGTTAATTTCATAATATTAAATTATGTTTACTCATTTTGAATATAAATTCGAATTTTTAAAATAATGTATATTTTATTATATTTATAGATTCATGAATCATTAAGATACCCCTTTGATTGATGGTAATGCATACTATTTTTCAAGGCCAAAAAAAAAAAATTAGACTTAATATTAGCAGAAGATAATGTCAATATGATATCGGGTGCATCGAATATCGTTGAGGGCATGGAAGAGCTTGTATTATTTTACCAAATAATATAAAATTATATATTGACGATATACTTTATTCTAGTAAATCCAAAAGAAACTTGCTTAGTTTTATATTTCCTGCAAATGATATCACATTGAGACGATTCAAGAAAATAATATTGAATGTCTTCATATAACTTCTTTTATATCTGACCTGAAACAAATAAAAGAAAAAACTTCATGCACTCCCTTCGGCATGTGCTATACATTTATCAAAATGGTTAAATCAAGTATTATCACGAGCCAGAAGCTCGTTGACCTACAAAAATTTATACTTTGGTATAATCGGCTTGGACATCCGGAACTATAATGATACGTCAAATAATAAACAACTCATCTGGATATCATTTAAAGAACCAAAATATTTTTTTAACTAATGATTATCCATGTATTGCTTGATCACAAGGCAAATTAGTCATTACACCGTCGCCTATAAAGATTAATATTGAATCTTCATATTTCTCAGAATGAATTCATGGAGATATGTGTGGGTCATACACTAACATATGGATCATTTCGTTATTTTGAATGATTCTAAATTCAATTTTCAAAAATTGCATAGTGGTTCCTTAAATATTCCAAATGCAATTTTGAAAATTGCATGTTGGTCTCCACACTTTTGTACGTTGATTATTTCAAATGCAATTTGGAAAATTGCATGTTGCATATTGATCGCAAAATTATTTTTTAAAGTTGATTATTCCAATAACAATTTCGAAAATTGCAACTNTATTTTTGGAAGTTGGATATTCCAATAACAATTTCAAAAATTGCAATTGGATCTTTAAAATATTCTTGATTTTTATGTGCAATTAAAATTAAATTTCAGAAAATAAAAAATATTTTTTTATTATTGAAATAAATTATAAAAAAAAAGTATTAAAAATATTTTTGGACTTGATTAAATTCTAAATTTTTTTTATATAAAAATCAAGAATATTTGTTAAGTGGTATTTGCCTAGCATGAGTTATTTTTTGAAGTGTTTCATTTTTCTAAAAATAAAAAAAAAATACTCCGAAAGTTTTTAAAATACAACGTTTTATATACGTTCATGAGTTGTGTGAGTCTTGATTAGGTTATGTGATCCATTGTGTCTTGTTTTAATATTTTGTACTCGATCAGATATGGCTGAATATTTTGTCTCGAGTTGCAGATTGATCACTTTTCAGAAGAATTATTTGTTCATCAATCTACATATACGGAAAAAGTCTTAAAACATTTTATAGAAATAATGTACATCTATTGCAATTACCTATGGTTGTTCATCACTTGATATGAAAAAAGATCTATTTCGTTCATTTGAAGATGAAGAAAATATTCTCGGTCCTGAAGTATTATATATTAGTGCAACTGAAGCATTAATCTATCTTGCAAAGTGCATTAGACCTGATATAACTTTTTCTTTGAATCTCCTTGCAAGATATAGCTCACACCAATTCAAAGATATTGAATAGTGTTAAACATATTTTTCGTTACCTAAAAAATACTATTGATTTGCGATTATTTTAATCTAAAAAGATGGGATTTATTTTACTGGGATATACATATATGATTATCTCTCTTATTCACATAAAGTTAAATCACAAATATAATATGCGCTTACACTTGGAAGAACAGTTATACCATGAAGATCTGTGAAGCAAATCTTGACGCAACATCTTCAAATCATTCTGAAATTATTACAATCAATGAAGTATGCCGAAAGTGTGTATAGTTGAAGAACGTGACCCATCATATCCAAATATCATGTGGATTAATTTCAACAAAGACAGTTCAACAATTTTGTATGAAGATAATACAGCTTCTATTGCACAACTAAAATGGGGCTATATTAAAGATGATACGACAAAATATATTTCTTCAAAATTCTTTCAGACACATGAGTTTTAGAAGAATGGTGACATCGATATTTAACAAATTCGCTCAAGTGACAATGTGGTTAATTTACTCACAAAAGCACTATTGACATCTAAATTTAAGAAATTGGTTTGCAAGATTGGAATGCATCAATTCAAAGATTTTCAGTGATCAAAATCAGGGAGAATAGTTGTATTCTTTTTCCTTCGCTTAGATTTTATCCCAATGAATTTTCCTGACAACGTTTTAATGAGGCCACGTTTATTTTCAATATTCTAAAATAACTTTACTCCTTTCCTTTGTTTGATATTTTTGTCCCTTAGATTTTTATTAAATAAGGTTTTAACAAGGTAGATATTTTGTAATATGACATTCAATGGGAAGTGTTGTAGATGGCAAGTTTATTAGTAAATGATAATTGTACCCCTACAAATCTAGAAATTATTCTATAATCGTTTTCAATAAATATGAGACTATAGTTCTCAATAAAATACACACAACTCAATTGACTCATATTTTATTTTCTCTTTTTCTCCCTTTTCATAATAATTATTGGCTTTTAAAATCTATTAAAATCTAAATTAAGGACATCTCTTGCTAAAATCAATAGTTTCCTTTTTGGATTGATTCTTGCTTTACTCTCCCAAGTTCCTAGCAAGCTGTTGAGTGCTTGCTTGGGAGTGCTTAAATATATTTAAGTAATTGGTCTCACAGAAAATGTAAATAAAAGTTTTTTTTACCAGCTTAATCTACTTTTAAGCTTTGCCAAACACGAACGGAATTGGAGAGGTAAAATCAAACGGGTCGGAGCTCGTGGGTTCCAAAATCTTCTGTTTTTCACCCTTGGGCCTTTTAGCTATTGGGCCCATTGAATTTCTAGTTATCTAAGTTGTCTTAATTAACTTCCGACCCATTAGTAATAATATTTTGGTCCAAACAAGGCCCGATATCTAGTCCATTTATTTTTATAAGAATGTATACATAGTACATTGTAAGCCTTGTTAAGTTATTTAAACAATTATATTTTAGTAGATTTTAATAAAAGTCAATATAATAGGTGGTTAAAAAATTTATAAAGTAGTGGGTTAATGTGTGATTGAAAATGAATTTAAAAAGAAATAAATTTTAAATATGAAGGCCAAATGGGAATAGCTTCAAAGAGTGCCATATGGGTAAGGTTCCTCAATCACTTGATTAAGACGAGAGCAATTTTAATTACAACAAAAATAGCAAAAGGTGGGGAAAAATAAAAAATAAAAAGAGGGTGAACACGTGCATTTGCCCATAGCCAATTTGTGCGAGAATAATACTAATTGTAGATAATGGCTTACGTACGATTAGGTGTCAAAAAGATAGTAATTTTTTTTTATTTCATTGAAGAAATTGTGATACAATCATATCGCATCACATTATGTGTATGTCAATCATTATGTACATATAGAAAAATCATATCCAATTAGAATTTTGGCACCTACTATAATATTGAGGTATCAAAATTTTCAAAGAGACACACTAAAAATTGTAGTGTACTTTACTGCAAGCTTAGAATAATGTAGGTGATCGGCAACCTCAATTTATGAAGAATAATGCAATTACCACTAGTCGATGGGCCCAATAATGAATCAATTAGTCCTCTATTTATTCAGACAGGTGATGATCACCATTAACTATATATAAAATAACTCTAGTGTTTTAGGTATTATGTAGTTAGCGAGTGATAAATGCATTTTATACACTTATTTGAACCATTAAATGCGATAATTGTAATTAATTTTGATGACTTATGGTTAAATTAGGTGTCAATTTTATTCATTAGGTAAAACTCGAGGTAAATTGGGTGAATTGGAAGCGAAAAACGTGCAAAAAGGGAAGAATACAAAGTTTGAGACTAAATTGCAAATATTCAATAGTTGATTCGAACCACAAATGATAATTAAAGACTGCTATGAGTCAAGTGGATGCAATTAAAAGTCAAAGGGAGTGAAATGCAATCAAATGATTTTTACAAATCAATTTTCAACCACACAAGTCATGTTCCAAATTTTCAGTTAGAGATTGAAACCCATTTTTGATATAGTAAATGTTCGAATTGGAAAATTTCTATTCTACAAAAATTGTGGCCCTTTGAGATATCTTTCCAATGCACAATGAATCACCTCGATAAGATATTTGGTGAGAAAATTCTGATGAAAATATTGACTAATGTGCAGAGACATAATCATGCATGAGAAGACAACTTTCCTTATTTGATTAAAACTCTTTTGCAACCTAAATTGTACGTAATTTTTGACATAATTTCACCTTATATCATACAAGACATGGTATGCATTGGAGAATTTCTCTCTCGCTTCTCAAATTACTTCCATATCATAAAATCGTTTAAGAATGAATGGTAAATTCATCTTGGATATGAGAACAAATTTAATACGTGGATTGAATCAAGAAACATCTAAAAACTTAAAAAATAAAGCTCGATGGGTAATCGAGAACAAGAATTAGACTGTGATATCTCTTTCTTGTATTATATAATCATAAACTGAAATAGATTGCAATAGGCGTGTTTGAAATCTAATACAGGTGACATCCCCAACCTTTTTGGCGAGTTGGGTCTGGACCTATCACCGTCGGAGCTCAGGGAGACCGCCTACGAAGTCCTAATCGGAGCCTGCCGGAGCTCTGGGGCTGGTAGACCCCTCACTTACATCTCCAGTTCACAAAGGACCACTGAGAGGTCGCAGTCGATGACGTTGTCTTCTTCTCCGTCGCTTCAGAGGTCGCTATGTCATCTGCGGCAAGCAAGGTTAAGAAGGCTCTAGGGCTGAAATCCTTGTCGAAGAAGAAGAACGTGGAGAATTCCGAGTCAGCGAGTCAGGGATCGGTAATTCAGTGAGAAAGAGAGCAAGGACTGTTGGTGAGCTGATGAGGGTCCAGATGAGGGTTTCGGAGCAAATCGATTCCAAAGTCCGACTAGGTTTACTTAGAGTTGCCGCCGGGCAGGTTTGAATCGGAATTTCACATTTGATTGCTCGGAAAGTTTTTCAATTTCTACACTGTTTTATTCTACATGTGGGGCAGTAGAAATTTATTACTGTCTTAAGTGGAAATTACTTATTTTTTATCAGGTGATCATGAAAAGGCATACTGTGGGGGGGAAAAAAAGGAACTGTGAGAAAACAAGTTTAAACCATTCAATTACCTCTTTTTTTCTTTTGTTATCCGATGTGATAAACTTTCACGAGTTTAAAGAACAACTTAGGCGAGATTGATGAGCATAAATTGATAGAATGCATGATGACCTTTTGACTTGCAATATGTTAATAATTTGGTGTCCTCTCCTATTTTTCATTTATCAGCTTGGACGGCGTGTTGAGTCTGTGGTTATGCCATTAGAGTTATTGCAACAGTTCAGATCCTCGGATTTTTCTAGTCTGCGAGAATATGAAACATGGCAGAGGAGAATCTTGAAAATACTCGAAGCTGGACTTCTTTTGCATCCGCACATGCCTCTCGCAAAGACAGAAATGGCCCCTCAACAGCTTCGGAAGATCATATGTGGAGCTGCAGATAAACCCATAGAAACGGGGAAGCATAGTGAACCAATGCAAGTTCTCCGCAATGTTGTTATGTCTCTTGCTTGCAGATCATTGGATGGTTCAGTGTCAGAAATATGCCACTGGGCAGATGGAATTCCTCTGAATATTCACCTTTACCAAATACTCCTGGAATCCTGCTTTGATATAAACGACGAAACATCTGTTATTGAAGAAGTCGATGAAGTATTGGAACTTATAAAGAAGACATGGGTAATCCTTGGGATAAACCAGATATTGCATAATATTTGTTTCTTTTGGGTCTTATTTTGTCGATATATTACAACCAGTCAACTTGAAGATGACCTCCTTTTTGCTTCGGTTAATATGCTGTTGGAAGTGGAAAAGGATGCAAAAGCAACAGAGGATCCAGCATACTCGAAGATTTTAAGTTCTACATTGAGTTACATATTGGGTTGGGCAGAAAAAAGGCTTCTTTCATACCATGCTACCTTTTATAGGGGCAATATTGACGTAATGCAAAGTGTTTTATCTCTTGGGGCATCAGCAGCCAAAATATTGGCAGAAGATATCTCTCATGAGTATCGAAGGAAAAGAAAAGAAGTTGATGTAGCATATGACCGGGTTGACACTTACATCAGGTCATCTGTGCAGAATGCTTTTTCTCAGGCAAGTTCAAAGAAAACAATTTCTGACAAGTTTCAGCGAACCGTCTTTTTGATACTTGATAACAGTTTTCTAATATTTTCCTCTTTTGAAAGAGCCATTGAAATTCTTTTTAGGCACCTTAACTTTGTAGTTTGTCCAATTCTTTAAACATTGTTCTTCACTAAGTTTATCCATCTTCTCTGTATAATAGTATGATTCTTCTATTTCATTGCTATTCTGATTACTCAGATGATTTTCATTTATTTCGAAGCCTTGAATGTCTTGTCTGTTTATTCCCCTATAATTTGATTAAGGCCATAGATAAAAATAAAGATTTCCTGATGTGTGTGCATCTTTCTTTTATGATCTTGAATATTCTTTTACTTGTGAATTTGACTCAAGCTCCTGTTTGCTATTATGAAGACAGGAAAAAGACAAGATCATCTCAAGCTGGCAGTCTACTAAATATCAGCAAAATCCTCTTCATGTCCTTTCCATCCTTGCGCAAAACATTTGTGATCTGGCCTTCAATGAGAAGGAAATATATAGTCCCGTGTTGAAACGATGGCACCCTCTTGCAACGGGTGTAGCCATTGTTACTCTTCATACTTGCTATGGAAATGAGCTTAAGCAATTTGTTACGGGCATAAGTGAATTAACTCCTGAAGCTATACAAGTGTTGCTATCTGCTGAAAAACTTGAAAAGGATTTTGTAGAAATGGCTGTTGCCGATTCAGTTGACAGTGAAGATGGTGGTAAGGCAATAATTCAGGAGATGATCCCTTACGATACTGAAGCTGTGATTGCAAACCTGGTGAAGTCCTGGATACATACAAGAGTAGACAGACTCAAACAGTGGATTGATAGAACTCTGCAACAAGAGGTCTTTTTTCCTTCTCCTTTTGTTCCTTCAATTAGCTTTTCAATTGACTTTATCCAAGCTGAGATATAGAATAATCCGTCCTAGAGTAAGGTTCTTGTTATATACGGTTTGGAATCTAGAAAATTTTAATATTTTTTGGAATGGAAAACATGGTGGCAATCTATATGACACTAAAACAGATATGATAAATTCTGCTTTTTTTTTTTGCTACCTACTCGAGATTGAAGCAAGAATATGCACAGGAGAGAGATATTTGGTGGTTGTATATTTCAAATTAATAAATTTTCAGGTTTCCTTACTATTTTGATTAGTAGATGTACCCATTACTTTGGATGCCTATATGTTGGGTTATCCTTTTTGGATAGTACTGGTTTCCATCCCCTTTCTTTGTGATTAAATTAATTGCTTGCTCTGTCTATTGGTATAATGATAAAATTTAAATCTATATACACTGGAAAATCTTGGTTCCTCAAATTCATACGTTTGCAATATAATTGTGTCCCTTGTATTGTTTATTCTGTTAAAATTTCATAACAAGACGAATTTGTTTGCATTAAACTGCCATCTGCACCTGCTAATGTTATTTTTTACCCCTGATAAGTTTTTGGTTTCAAATCAAAGGTAAAAAAATGTGATGCCGGAAAATGCCATGTTTCCATCCTCAATAGAACAAGTTTTGTGCCAGCCTTGATGATTGTGCACCTATCTTTTTTGGAATTGTAGTAAAGATTTCAGGATCCTGTTAATTTGCGATAGTGTGATTTGTGTTTTGCATCTGATGACATAGATAGTGATGAAGTGACTGTAAGAAGGTTCTTCGACAGGCACGCAAAATACTTCCAATATGTAGCCCCCCATAACTTCTTACACCACCCCATTTACCCCACACCAGAAAAATGGAAAAGAATTGACTAATAATTATATAAATAAAACTTGCAATTCATTAGGATAACCTGTTGAAGTTCACTTCCAGTTCGTTTATAATACCATGGAAATAAATAAAAGTGTGAACAACTTGTTATAGGTTTGGGACGCTCAATCAAATAAAGGGCACTTTGCTCCCTCTGCTGTGGAAGTTCTACGTATTCTAGACGAGACTTTGGAAGCATTCTTTTTGTTGCCAATACCAATACATCCAGTTTTGCTTCCTGAGTTGGTCAGTGGTCTGGACAAATGCCTTCATAGCTACATCATAAAGGCAAAATCTGGCTGTGGTAAATAACTAACTATTGAATTCAATATAGCTGTTCACTTGTCTTGTATTTTGCTCTATAACTATTAATTGCTTTTTTTTTTCTGAAGGATCTCGCAGTACTTTTGTTCTAAACTTGCCTGCTCTGACCCGATGTTCTACTGGTTCTAAATTATTTAAGAAGAAAGACAGTTCACATATGGGTTTACGGAAGAAATCGCAGGTAAGCACTACAACTGGGAATGGCTCCTTTAGCATAATACAACTATGTGTTCGCATTAATACCTTGTATAACAACCGAAAAGAGTTGGATGTTCTTGAAAAGAAGACAGTTTCCAATCTGAGTAATAGTGGGTTTGTTCATGACAATAATGTTGGGAATGGCAAGTTCGAGGATTCAGTAGCTGGCTGCATTGAAGGGATACAGCAACTCTCTGAGGCAACTGCATATAAGGTTGTATTTCATGATCTGAGTCATGTTCTTTGCAACTATCTCTATGTTGGAGAGATTACATCATCCAGGATTGAGCCTTTTCTTCAGGAGCTGGAACAATATTTAGAAAAAGTTTCAGTAACAGTTCATGATAGGGTTCGGACACGGGTAATAACTGAAATTATGAAAGCTTCTTTTGAAGGTTTTTTGTTGGTTTTGCTTGCTGGAGGACCATCTCGTGCCTTTACTCTACCAGATGCTGCATTGTTAGAGGAAGATTTTAAGTTTCTTAAGGATCTGTTCTGGTCCAATGGAGATGGTTTGCCAACTGATTTGATAGATAAGTTCTCTGTCACTGTAAGAGGCATTCTTCCATTTTTTCTTACGCATACTGAGAACATTATTGAGCAATTCAAAACCGTAATTCTAAACAAAGATGAAGCTTCGGCCAAATCTAGGCTTCCATTGCCTTCGATGTCAGGTCAATGGAGTCCAACTGATGCGTACACAATTCTGCGTGTTTTGTGTAATCGGAATGATAAGATGGCAACAAAGTTTCTGAGGAAGACCTATAGTTTACCAAAAACGCTATAGCAAAAAACTGTACAGGGATCTTTTTCTTCCGGAAGAGTGAACTGCATGGCTGGAGCCAGAGCTCAACCTTTGACATTACCACTGCAAAGAAACCTCTATATTGAACTGTTCATTTATTTATTTTTTAATTTTCGCTTATGAAACTGGAAAGGCCTAACTTGTTTTTGTAGCTCCATATAGTTTTTTTAATTTTGTGACGCAGTGTGCATATGCTCTTCTTTGCAGTAGTAAATTCTGATACCTTTAATATGTTTCTCTCTCTATCTCACACCCTCAAATTGTGCGTTTCTTAGCTTATAGCTATCCGCAATATTCATAGAAAATTAAAGTTTGTCATCTATGGGAATGACAATTTTCAAAGAATGTTATAAAGTTAAATGTATTTAACTAAAAAAATTAAAATTTTGTAGCTAAAAAGGATCTCCAATAATTTGCATCTTGTCCGATGAACCGTCATGAGAAGAATTCATTATTAGCTAAGGGTTTTGATTGATACGATTATATAAGGGTCTAGATCATAACAATATTGGTTCGGTACTAAAGTTGTTTTTATCAATCATGCTACATGTACATCTTTTACATCATTGCTTACAACACAATAAGACCGTTTAAAAAAAAAAAAAACAATTGTCCCGTCCATAATTTTTTTAAAACAAAGGGGATGTCATTGAGAATGTAATCCAATGAATGTGCATTTAGTATTATTGTTGCCTTTACATGCTCTATATCAGAACGATCATTCCGTCTACCAAAAGGATCAACTTGGATAAATCAAAATCGTAAAAGTCCAGGCCATGTTTCATGCTGTAACGAAGGTTTCTTGTTTGTTGACTACGAATACTTTGGTTATGGTTGCATATCGTCCCGCATGTACACCAGGGGTTGATTATTAGCTACGAGTGGACTGGCGCCAACCGGAGGCATGTTCCCAGGTGTCATCCTTGCTGCCCAAGCATGATTTCTTCGAGGTTTAACTACAGGATTAACTTGCCGAAGCTGATGAGCCTCCAAAACAGTAAGTCGGGCAAATGTTAAGAATATCTAGGAATTTCTTCTGTTGCGTGCAACTATCCAAGAATTCCTCCACATCAATCCCTTCATGAGATTCAGGAAGGTCGAATTTGAACCCAGATTCTCACTGGCGCCATTCTGGTTCTGTGTCTTCGAACCGATTCTCCCACCGTGCCCACCTGTTCCTCTAATCTCACCCTCTGTCTCCATGCCTCTTTCGTTTTAAAGGTGCAAACGGGGTTATAATTAGAACCCGCATTGTTGTCAGATGGTCAATCTGACCCGTCTCCATGCTTGGATTCATCCCATAGCACAGAACCATTGCCGCTGCATTCGCATGAAGCAGCGTCACCGCGTTGATTACTGTCGATGCACAGCCACACCTCACTTCCACCACCACCACATGCATCACGCATGTCCTGCAATTGCTGGTCCAAGTCCCAATGTTGTAACGCGATCTCTCCGACCTCCTGCACTTAAACTTCAACGGACTGATGAATCAAAGTTAATTTGTCTTCACCATATCCATCTTTTGCCCAGGCACCACGACATACTACCTTCTGATACCAACTCGCAGAGTCTGGAACACAGTAGAACAACAATCACGACAATCAAGCAATTAACAAGATTGAATTTGGGAGAGCAATTCTCTCGGGAAAACATTTTCTATATCAGAAGGTCTAACCCTCAACCTGAATTACAAGCAATACTAAATAGCAAGAAGTAAATCGCCCAGCATCAGGTCAGGTCAGGTCAGGTCACGGCCAGGCTCCTCTCTTTCACCAGCATCAGGACTCTTCGCCATCTACATCAGAATCTCATGCAAAAAATTATAACCATTCCTTATTCACAGTTTTTATCACCACCTAATCCCAGTTCCCTTCACCAAAGGGTAAAATATCAGGAAAGATTGACAATAAATAAATTAGAAAGAATTGAAATCGAAATGCTGAAATTCTGGTTAGGCAACAATGATTATAAAAAATAATAAGATGCACTCAGGGGAAAACTTGCAGACAAAATCGGTTACAATTGAAAAAACCAACATAGATGATGAGAGAATATTTCTAACCCGACCCACATCCCTGATACACAGGATCATATATGTGATTTCTTGTACAATCAGCCTAGACAGCAAGTTTAAAATTGTCTTAATTATGAGCAAACATTAATGTAGATGTTAAACTAGAAGAATAGAAGATATTGCATAATCTTTTAGCTTCTTTTTTATCAATCTCTTAAGAAAGGGACCAAAGTTCTTTCACATTATTCTCTCTACGAGGCTCTTGATCCAAAAATTTTGTGCTGCAAAAGGTTGGATGTCAATGAGTACCACAAAGTGCTAGTTAATCCCAATGATTCTTCTTCAGCGCTCCACTTTTCTGATATGCATACTACGAAATAAAAAAGAGGTAGTAGGACTTGTAAAACCGAATCATTCAACGGTTGCATTTAGCCCTTTTGACTCCCTTTAAAACAAAACAATTTATTTTTCTTACTCATTTTCAACCATACATTTACACAATAAAATAATTTGCACGTATACCCAAAACTTTTTAACCACACATTCTTCAAAAAATGCTGAATTCGCATCGAATATGAACTCCACAATAGAACTAAGAGCTGGGAATAAGCAGAAGAAAAGAATTGCCTGAATGCGAAATTAACCTAAAAAAGTATGATGGATATTCTTAATCTCAAGCTTTAAGTTTCAGCTGAACATCTCTAAACTAACAATTCTAACAACCAATAATATCAGAATAATGGATATAAAGCTATCAATCAATTGTAAGTTATAACTACTAAAGATCAAACTCAGACAAGGCTAAGCATCAAAATAAATAATTGTTACTCTTTTACATAAAAAGTTAATTAAAGAGTAGTCATTATTTATTTTCAAACATGTTTAATATAATACTTTTTACTTACTTCTAAGTAAAAAAGTTACTTATTTTGAAAGTAAGTTATACTACAAAAATAAGAAAATTTAAGTTACTTTCAAAATAAGTAACTTAATTCTAAATTTAATCAATAAAATATCTATTTTTAAACTTATTTACTTATAAATTTTTAACGACAGGATATCCCTACACGAAAAAAAATGTGACTTAATTAGCAAGCAGTAATTAACATAAATAACAAATTGATGCAATGGTTCAACCAATTTAGAAAAAACTGATTCGACTAGAGTGAACCTTTCTTTTATCATTTTCTTGTTAACTGTTTTAAGTGTGGTAATATATGTTATTCATCCAAGTAATTAAATTTATATAGTAATTATAATATTTATTAAAACATTCAAAGGGTTTCCATTGCAACGTGATTTTGTACCTTAAAATTTGCAACTTCCTCAGTACAACGTGTTCTGTGCAAGTGTTAGATAAAGGTACCTTTAAGTCAATGTGACATGACCTAAAAATTCATTTTATTTATTTTTATCTTTTGCTACAGGGTTGCTTAGAAAACACTACATCAAACAGGCAGGACAACACCTAATTATCTTTACTATTACAACTGACAATAACTAATCTGCAGTTCTCTTCCCAAAATCCCTATAAATAGCCATGCTCATGCACGTTTCTTGAATCACGACAACAATATCTATTTTTCTCTTCCAAATCCCAATGGCTTTTGTAGTAGCATTACTTTTGAGTTCAGTATTATATTTCTCTGCAGGGAATGCTCTGAGTTTAAATTACTACACTAAAACATGCCCTGATGTTGAATATGTTATTGGACAAGTTGTCAGGAAAGCAACCATGAAAGACAAAACTGTCCCTGCAGCACTGCTCAGAATGCATTTCCATGACTGTTTTATAAGGGTAATTTAGTATTTTCGAGGGATATATGGGTTTTTTTCTTTTTCTTTTTCTGGGCTAACTTCTCTCTCTTTATTAATAATGAAAGGGATGTGATGGTTCTGTGTTGCTGAACTCAAAAGGGGGAAACAAAGCAGAAAATGATGGACCTCCAAATGTTTCACTGGATGCATTTTATGTAATTGACAGTGCAAAGAAAGCAGTTGAAGCTATCTGCCCTGGCATTGTCTCTTGTGCCGATATATTGGCCTTAGCTGCTAGAGATGCTGTTGTGCTGGTAATTAACTACCTAAGCAAATTATGATTTCCTTTTTTTTAAACAATTATGATTTCCTTTTTCCATGACCATTTCACCTTTATATTCAAGCTGGGTCGGACTCGACTGCAGAGGCCTAGGTGCACGAGGGCCACTCTGAAAAAAAAAAAGGAACTAATACGAAAAGTTATGCATAGGACCACACAAGCTGAGCTCGGATAGTTTTAGGTCTGACAGAAATGCAGGCCACCTTAAAACCTGTACAGCCTGGTTTATACCTCTAAACCAGACACATTTAGTGATATACCCATTGTTTGAATATAAGGAAACTAGTAAGTAGCAGTGCATATCTAGTGGTTTAATCTTTAATGATGTGACAGACTGGAGGGCCAACATGGGAGGCTCCTAAAGGAAGAAAAGATGGAAAATATCCAGGGGCGAATCTAGCCATCAAGTCCAGCACGGGCGGCCGACGATCATTGACTGTTGATCGCAACGACAGAAATGACGATAATGATTATTAATTTTTAATTAAATAATATTAAAAATTGTTTGATTAATACATAAATACACTAAAACATATGAATGATATAATATGAAAATATAATATAATACAACCCAAAATAATAATAATAATAAAGTAATATAATTTCACTTCGTAATTCGTAATTGTACACTCAGATAATTGAAATATCTGTGATCTCATATTTTGAAAGCACTACAAGATTGTCTCATTATCAATT
>CAIGRP010015371.1:0-13915 GCA_903798385.1 Fraxinus cuspidata
CATCAAATTTATCAAGAACAAGAGATCAATTGCTATGTTTTGAGAGAGAAGATCAAGCCATAACAAGGAATTGAAGGTTAATTATATCAAGATTTTGAAGAATTCAATATTGGGTTTAAAGATCAACTTCTTTTGATTTATTTCACGATCCGGGTGATATTTTTCTATTATTCTTCTTGTATTTATATATTAAGATGCTAGGCTAGATCCACTTTTATATTGGATGAAAATGAATCATATTTGTTTTAATTCAAGACTATTTGTTTAGTTTATTTCTTGCGTTCTTTGATTAATTTTACATACCCATTGCATTATTTAATTGATTGGCCACCAATTAGATAATTAATTGCTTATTGTAGTGTTGGGAGACTTACAATAAGTTTAGAATGCGGCAAAATTAACATATATGCAATAGATGTTAAGAATAACATTTATCACATGTGCAATCATATAAATAATCTAAATTTTAATACATTCTAATATTTCGAATTCGGGCTAAGAATATATTCGAGTTGTGGTTTGGATAGATTTAATTTGTTTTGAAAAATAAAATTATATATTATAGTTTTATCGATTGTCGAGAATGCACAAACGGAACTAAATTACAAATCAAAAATTGAAATAGATAGCAATAGAAGGATTCGAAATCCAATACAATCATCCACATTTTGATACAAAACCATTTTTACCACTTTCTTAGATAATTTAGCATAAAATCAAATCAAAATATATATTTCCTTTATACAATTCGAATCACATAAAAAGATAGTAAACTTGAATTGAATTTATTTCATGTGGGACGATACTCTCAACTCATCAATTCTATTACTTGTGAACGATCTCGTACACTTGCAGGTTTTGAATGAACAAGTTTTTGACGCCGTTGTCGGGGAATAAAGTATTTAATTTAAGTTTATTAGTTTATATGAGATTTCATTTTTTTTTTTGTCAATTTTGGCTACCCACACTGATATATTTTGTGCTTGGTATTCTTTTAGGTACTACGCAACACATTATATGCATGATTCTATTGTTGGAAATACAGTAATTTTTTTTGCAACAAGTAATCTCAATATGGATGATAAGGATATGTTGGTAGAAGACATAAATTGTGAGCTTTATAATATGATTCGTTATATTGGGCAATGCTTGTATACATGCACTAATCCCTTTATGTCCAATCTTTTATGATTTAAGCAATATTTAAGACGCCGAAAATAAGAAATTGACAAATCTGATGAAAGCTACATGCCTGAGGGCGAATATGTATCTACATATCCGGATGATGACATCATTCTTAAGGGGATGGACCTCCCTCATTGAACAAAGAGACACTTGCAAAATATTATAATGAATTTGCAATATTGGATGAAAGTAAAATACATACAGGAAATTCTGTATTCTGGGACGAATTTAAAAGGTGAGGATATATTCCACTTGAAAAGGTTGGAAGGAAAGAATTTCCATTGCTGGTGAATTTAGACCGTTAATCGACCATTCAACTCGAGAAGATATCAATTATTGAAGAAGAGCATAAAGAAGATGACAAACTAATTACAAAGAAACCTAGCGAATAAGTGGCAATTAATGATGATAAAATTAATACACATTCATTCGAGATCATCGATTGTCCAACAATTGAATTTGTGATTAAATTTGAGGAATTAGAAGTCTACATAGTTGATTTTGAATCGAATGAAATAGAGAAGTCATATCACATTGAACGATGCAATGTTAAGATTTGGAGAATCAATGAAAAGTGGATTAAAGTCAAAATAAGAGAATTAAGCAAGACATCAAAAGCTTTATTCAAAATTCCATGATACAGAACATCAAAGTCAAGCTAATGACTATACATAAGCACTTATTGGGAGGCAACCCAATTTTCTTTCTTTTTATTTATTTTACTTTTTAGATATAAGATTAGTAATTTTTATCACTTTTAGTAGTATAATGTATCTTCATCTCCATATTTTCCTTTATGATATGTATGAGCTTACTACAAATTGTTCCATGTTTTGACTGATTTTTACTATTTTGAAGGAACTGACACTTAAATACATTGGACAAAGATAGTAAGTGAGCTATAACTTTCATGTCGGTCCATCCACAACCTCCAAATATATATCAGAGAATACTTAGTTTCTTTTTCTTAGCCCTTGTTCGAGTGCAAAAAAAAAAAAAATCTTTATTCAACTTTATTTTTATTTTTTTGTATATGTATATATTTGGAATCATGCATTAGATTATATATTGTGAAAAAGTTACGTGTTAAGGTTGATTTATGCTTATTCATATAAAATTTGATATTTTTGCACACAAAATTTATGTTTTGTATCATGAAAAAATAGTTTGATTCAAAATTTGAATATGTAAAAAAAATTAGTGGAACTTAGATGCTAAATCCAAATAACCACTAAATTATACATCCTTAAACAAATTCTAAGATAGTTTGGGGTGATTAAGTTGTTGTAGGGAGACGTTGATATATATATATGTGTGTGTGTGTGTGTGTGGATTTCACATGCTAAATTTTGTGTGGATTGTCTAAGGCTAATAAGATGAAAATTAGGTGGAAATTTTAAATTGGGTGTCGATTTTTGAAAATGATTGTTTATAAAGGGGCATTGCACGGATCATAAGAAAAGGAAAAAAATATAGAAAAAATAGTAGCATTTATGACTCGAGTGATTAGGTTTGCTAGGGTATCTAAAAATCGGGTACCCTATAGTCGTTTGACTTGAGAGTCATCGGCTGAAAACTCGCTGCAAAGGTCATTTAGAAAGCTTAATGGAGAGAAGTCTGCACAATAGTTAAAATAATAATAATAAAAAATTCCTACATGTCTTGATTAAGCTCCGAATACTCACTTGAAAGAATTAGATTTTCGACAAGAAATTATTAGTTTAATTGATTTTTAGAGATTCAAACAATCAAAAATAAGGAAAATCCGCATTTGTTGATGTGTTGAACTGCAATTAGTAAAATCGAACCAAACTAGAGAGGGTAAGGATTAGTATTACATTAAAAATGCAACCTTATATCACACTTTGGGGAAAAAGTGAAAGGAATGAAGTTTGCGGATGTGTGTCTTACGAGTGAAGAAAGGAAACATTCAGCCATAAAGAGTCAGGATTTGAATCACTTTATGAATTTATTATGATTGACATGAATTTTCACACACACACATCGATTTTGTAATGGATAAGAAGAAATTAATTTTAGCATTGTAATTTTGTAGCAGTTTATAATTTTAATACATGTATTCCAATTTTCAGAGAAAATGCAAATTATCTAGCCATATGTATGTTTAAATTTTTTTGGTTAAGTTAGGTTATAATTTTATTTGAGGACAAACAAATGATCAAGTTTGGGGGTGTTTGATAAGTATATTTCTACACTTATCTAGGCCATTAAATTAGAGTATTTTTAGTAATTTGGATGAATTATATCTTAATTTTGTGTTAATTATGATTGTTAGGTTGAACTCAATGCAAATTGGTGGATTTGAAAAAAAAAATGAACGAAAAATGTTCGAAAAGGAATGAAATCCAAATTTTGTGGACCAAAGTGTAAACATCCAATAGATTATTCGGATCACAAAACGATAATTGAAGATCATATAGGATCAATTGGATGCAATTGGAAGTCAAATGAGTGAAATATAATGGAAGTATTTTCACAAATCAATTTCCTTGTGAGACGATATTCTCAACTCATCAACTCAACTTGTCAACGAACCGTACACTTGCGGGTTTTGAATGAACAAAGTCTACAGATTGAATCGCCATAGAGTGCTAAATAAATGATCGTTGAGCTCAATAAGTAACTTTAAAACATGAAATATATCTTTATGCCTCCTCTAACTCTCACTATAAAAAAGAAAGATATTATTCGCTTGAGGAAATATTTTTTTCTGAATCAACACAATCAGACGCCAAAATTCACACATATTTCATCTTTAAAATTCCTTTGAAACACTCATTAATAGAAGTTGGTGCAAAGCTAATCCAGATTTGTCATTAACAAGAATCATCTAGTCAGGTAAAAATTAAAATTCAAATATTATTTTTATCTCGCATTTTTTTCGTTCACACTCTAAAATTGTTAATTTCTGGATTGCATTTTGTTTAGTTATTTGTGTTTCTATGTTCAAAGATGTTCGTCAGTCTCAACTAGAGGCATTGTAGATGAATCTTATTCGATGCATGATCGTTTGAAAATCCACAAATGCATGGGATCGTGGTCAAGTAATAAAATGATTAATAGAGTGTCGAACCCGCAAGGACTTTGTATTTGATTGAGTTAGAATTAATTGCAACTTTAATAGAATAACAAACCAATTTTGTGATTTTTGAATATTAATCCTTGAATTATCAATTAAACTAATGAAATAAGCAAATGTGTTTTTCAAATATGTGAGATGTATTGCTAAGTTATCGAATCTCCCTTATTATTCAATTTTTAGTGTAATAATTAAAGTTATAATTTGAAATCATTTATGTTGTCAATGTTCCTAATTTAATTAAAAGCCTCTCTTGATAGCGATCAAATTTATTCCCCTCATGTAACCCTTCTATCTATTGATGAAAGATGCAAACATGATAAATACATTAACAAGTACTAGAACACCTATGAAAACCATGTAAAGCATAGAGGTATATCTCTATTTTTTATCGAACCTTATAATGTTTATTATAATGTGCTTAAACCCTATTATCCATCTCGATAACAATAAAATTCACCAACAAATCAATTGGCGATCAAACAATTGAAAAAAACAATAAAAACATTAATAAACATCCACAAATCAAATTACATTAAATTAAAGTCAAAATAATTAATTAAAAATATATATATATCATAACAAGGGTTCATCTCATTCTAAAAATGTATAAAAATATCCTAACATATCGAAATTATAAGAAATAATATTTAAGTGAAAATATATAACCCGAATTTTGATAAATTTAGAAGATGAAGATGAATTTTGAAATCTTGAATCTTTCCAATGGTTTCTTGATGAATTTCCACTTGTGTCTTCTCTTCTTTGCCCAAAAATCAGGTTTGAATCTTCACTTGGTTGAATTCTTGCAAATCCCTTCAACCCCCCCCCCCCCACCCCCCAACAAAAACTATGTATTTTCCCCATTTGATGATAATAATTGATGAATATTGGAGTATAATATGTATATGAGAGTTCTCTAATATGTATTATGTTGTTATCTATTTGTAGGAGTCGAAATTGGTTTAAAATCACATTCAAATTGACTTCCAAAAGAGTTCCCATCGAATAAGGAAAGTTTCATTCACGCACGGATTTTCGTCTCTGCACAGCAGTCGGTATTTTGATCATAACTTTCTCTTTCGATATCCGATTGAGGCGATTCAAATTGCGTTAGAAAGATAACTCAAAGGTATATAATTGGCAGTAATAGAATTTTCACATTCTAGTTTTTAATATGTCAAAAATGGGTCTCAATTTCGACTAAAAATTTGGAATATAAGTTGTACGATTGGAAATAGATTTTTATCATATTTCATCACATTTTGAGTTCTAATTCCATTCAATTGTCTCCTAACAACCTTCAAAGTATCTTCTTTTGTCCAAATCTACTATTGAATATTCCCAATTTGGTCCTCAAACTTTGGATTTTGCCATTTTCACCATTTTTCGCTTCTTTCTTTAGATTCCTTGTTTCACCATTGAGTTTTACCTATATGACATAAAATACAACAATTTACGATATATTTTGTCAAAAGAACTATCAAATATTACTATTTTAGATTTCAAATAAGTGTATAAAATACACTTATCAATGGACGTGAAAGGTTCACAATAACAACACAAGGGAACATAATAGTGTATATCTTGAAAATTGAGATTTTATCTTAAAAAATCAATCTTAACAAAATCATTTTCAAAAGGCTCTTTAAACGTACGATACCCTCTATTTTAAAGAGTTAGTATTTGAAATTATACTCTAAATTACCCTTCAAATAAAAAATTTAAATAAGTAAGTGATTTTGACTCTCTAAACTTACTTTCTATAATTTAATGAATTCAAAGTATTTCAATTTTAAATGTAGGAAAATAATATAATAATTTGTAGGGAAACTTGTAAAAATAAAAGATAGAATAAAACAATAAATATTTTTTAGGAGTAGTAAAAATTAAGTGTTAAAAATAAAGAGTATGTTCGAGTAGTTAAAAATTTTTACACTCTAATCTAATAGATTCTATTTAAATTGCAAACTATGATTTTTAAAAATATAGAGTCTCTTGAAAATACTCTAAAAGAAGTAATCCAAATTCTTATACATTGATCTATATTTTTGTATTTAATTGATATGAGATTCGTATTTAACAATTAATCTTTGACTTTTCACATATTCTATCAAACATGCCTTTTGTAGTCAAAAGAGAAAAAAAATCTCAACGGGTAAATTTAACAGCGTTTTTAAATGTAAAATTGAAGCCAGTACTTGTTTAAGAAAAATATTAATATCTATTTATGTGAAAGTTTGGCCTTTGGTAGGAAAAGCTGCAATGCAATAATCGTGGGCATAGAGCCACTCGGGACACATCCCTACTGGTAAAGGACGTGGCTCTTAGTTGCGACAGTTCAGAGGTCGCGAGTTCGATTCGTAGGGCTCTTGAAAGACAGGCTCTCTCTTGAAAGGCATGATTTATCGTGGAATGTAAGAGTTTTCCTAGAAGGCAGAGTGCAACAATTGTTGACTCGCTCGACACTTTGACAGATCAGTGTGGGGGCTCTTGAACCCTGACCAGTTTGGGGCACATCCCGCGGTTAACCTGGTCTGCGTCTTGAGGGGCCGAGACGTAGACCCTATGATTAGTTGCCGAAGATGTATACCTGAGTATATAAAAAATAAATCGTGGGCATAGAAGTGAAGAAAAGTAACGGAGAAACGGGATTTACGCTTTCATTGAACTTTGCATAGAACGTTTTAAAAAATCCATAGAGTTCAGCATTCAAAAAATGAATTGGAATTCGTGACTCGAACGCGAGACACGACTCTTACATTACACATTCAGTGATAAATTTATTTTACTTTACACCTTCAATGTTAATTTATTTTTAATTTGTCTACACATACAGAATTTTAGATAAGTTGACATATGCATTCAAGTCAAAGGACATATACATACCACCTATGCATTTGTCAATCTATCTGTACAAATAGAATAATTGATTTATTTTACTTTACATGACTTTTACTTTACACATTCAATCATATCTCTAATTGTTAACTAATTATTTGTATTATATTTATTATAAATATTTGTAACATGCATTACAATTTGTTGTCTAATTACGGTAATAAAAAATGAAAATGAAAAAAGTTAAATAAGTCTATATGGAGAGAGGGAGTAAAAGATTGAGCTGAGTTTTCAATTAGGAGAACGGAGAGTAATTAATTGTTATCTTATTGAGCTGATTTTCCGTCCTTTCCAATCAATTTCACTAGAGCACCTTGTGCTACATCCTATTGAATAATTATTTATGATTTATTTTCTTTTTTATATACACCCTGACTGTTAAAACTAGAGTATTGATCGAACTGTCCATATAAGTCTATACATATCCTATTGACATCCAATCCAATCAAAACAAAGTTAGCAAAATAAACATGATCAATTTATCGGAAATTTACATGAATTATACAATTATTATTGCAGACCAATTCAACCCATATTTTAAATATTGCAAATTGATTTGAAAATTTATTAATTTTGAGTCAATTAGATGATGGTTTTATTTAATCAGAAGTCAGATGCCTCTGTTGGTCCACTCAAAGGAATATTCTGATGCCCATACTGGATCCCCTTGGTTGCATCGTCGGTTTATGGCCCCGTCCACGACGTCCGAAAACTGACTTTTAATTGTTTATTTTATTTTATTAACATGAAAAGACTAATGTTGTCACGTATAGAATAATAAATATTATTATATCATATAAATATTAAGAGTCTATTTGATCTCATTTTTGGTGTAAAATATATTTTAAATTTGTAGATTGATAGAAAATATGTGGTTAAAAAATAAAAATAAAAATTGGGTTTGTTTGTAATATTATTTTATGGAAGTATGTATGATTGAAAAGAAGAGATTTTAAAATGTATTTTGAAAAAAATTGAGATCGAATAAGAACTAATTACTAGTATGATATTATTGTGCCCCAAGAAGAATCTTAAACTATTAAGATAAAAGTCAATCGTCCAATGACATGAATCATGGCCTGCATGATGTTATTTAAATTTGCGAGTGAAAAACTTGAGGTTGAATCCCGAGAACAAGGGCAATATTTTTTAGATGAAAAATTCTTAAACTTATAGAGAAATTTTATTCAAATATTCTAGCACTTTGTGGAAAGTTGGTAACAATTTGCAGAACAAATTAATTCGAATATTGAATTTATTTACTCGATTTTAGCTTAGCTCTGCAACTTCATTTAGCCCCTGTTTGACAACCATCAATTATGGAAAACAAAGTTTTGAATAGTATTTTTCTGGAGAACGCGTGATTATAAGTAGAGAAATTTTGGATTTTACATGCAGAATATTTTATCGTATAAATATATAATTGAAATAGTATGTAGAAAAAAGAAATTGAAAATAATGATTGTCAAACACAATCTTAATATTGTGTTAGTTTTACTGAGTTGTCATCGTATACAAGTGCTAGTGTGCTGCGTCGGGCATTTATGACATGAATAAGATATTTTGGCTTGGCATGATGATGCGTGAGTGAGTTTGGTACTACAAGCTCATGGACAATGTCCATGTAATTTTCTAGGGGAGGTGCACCCAGGCCCATTTAGTTTTAACAATGATTTTCTTTTTCCGAAGTATCAATTCAATAAAAAAAAAAAAAAATTTGTTTGGCTCCGTCCCTATAATTGTACAAGTACTAGCTCAGCTTTTCACGGCACGAGTTGGACCTTTTGGCTCGACGTCTCATTCAAGCAACTTCAACGTCGTGAACTCATTGTCACTATTTTTGTTTAAAACTTCTAGATTGATGTGAAGACTCTCTACGAACTTCTTTGGCGCTTTGTGATGGCCGACTTACTGAATTTAGGGACATGTTATAAATATTATTGTAACAAATAGTATTCACATAGCCATGCAACAATAAACTGAAAAACTAAACTCGAAATTGACACAATCCAAATTAAGAGAGGTTGAAATATTCGACTTCAATGTTAACAATTAGTTAAATATCTTTTGAAATAAATTCAATCATACCGATGGATATATAATTATAATACACCATTGTACAATGAATAAGACTCAATTTTTTTTTTTAAATCCAAACCTTAAAACAATCTAATCAAATCGAAATTGGGCCGGACCCTATGTTACACTGTTACTTGGGTCAAAATTAAATTGCACGTTCCTTTGATGTTGACCAAAATAATGGAATCAAGTGACTAGTTATGTTGTCATTGTCACGTGTTAAATATTGTTTAAAATTCGTTCAAAAATATCTACAATAATTAGGGGGGTGAATAATTTATTTGTGAAAATGTATCTATAGGAAAAAAATGCACCATAAGGCTATGTTTGATAGCTTCTCATTTTCATGGAAAATGGAAATTGGGGAGGGAATTGATTTTTCAGAAAAAAAACACCATCAAACACTCATTTCATGGAAATCACGCGCACCAATTCCTTGAAATCATGGAAACCATTTTCCCACCATTTCCCACCTAAATGGTGGGAAAATGATTTCCATGTTTTTTTTTTTAAGGCAATGGACACAAATTTTATCACTAATTATTAAAAAAAAAAAAATATTCTCCTTAATGGACAATTTTCATAAAAAAAATGTTAAACGAACACCAAAAGATCCAAAATTTAAATATTTTTCATGTGGAAAATTATACCAATCAAACACAATTAATTGGCAATTCCCAGGAAAAACAATTCTAGGCAATTCAATTTCCTGAAATTCATTTTCTTTCCACCCAAATTCCACTCTTGCAATCAAACGGACCCTAACTAAAATCGAGTCAAGTTACCATTTTCAAGTTGATTGTTTTTGGCCTGCGATGAAGGTAATATTAACAACATTCGAAATATGAAATTCGATGTGGCTATACGGTCTAGAAATTTTCATAAACGCATCACGTCTTAGAATTATTATGCAACGAAGAAAACAAAACTTGACGAGGCTACGAAATCAATGAAAATAGGCATCACATTACGGTATATGAGATTTAGCCCCTATTTGGTATACAATAAAATTTTCATTTTCATTCTCTACTCATCTTCAATCACATATTTTCATTAAAATAATATTTTCCATCATATCATTCATTTTTTATTCTTTTTCAACAATATATTTTCCATCAATCCACTATTCCATAATACATTCTTCCAAAATAAGGTGTCTCAAACACACTCTTATTATATTAAAATACAGTGCTAGACAGTATTAAAAATACTACCATTGAGACGCGTTTTCAGATAGAGCACATCATTTGTCATTTCGATTATTAATTATAATATGTCCTCTTGGGCCAAATGGTGATGCAAAGTTGACAATAGACCAAGCATTTACTGCTAATATTCATTTTGATTTCATTATTAATTTGTCCTGTAATTTCCTTGAAGCTTCCAGTGACTTTGAATAGACAAGTAGGGAGGTTAGTACAATTATTGACAGAATTATATTTTAATACTTTAGAAGAAATTTTGGGTATAGATTTGATAATGTTTTTTCTTCTCTTTAAGACGAGGTCTTAGATCGTCTCTTCTTTTCCACGTCATCATTCTTCCTCGTTTTGAAGTAAAGTTTTAATGTCACGGATGCAACTTTTCATATCAATTCAAATTAATGTGTAGAACATGTTCTCATCGTATTGAATGTCTAATCTGCCTACTATTATTTCTGAAGTTTTGATTTATAGGTCTTGTTTCGCGCGGAGAATCGGATCTCGCTAATAATTAGAAAAAGATTCAGATGTTTGTGTAAGAGACAACAACCTCTCGAGACAAAGTCCCAACGAAGGGTGCTTTATTTGCGAAAATCACAGTTTACAAGAAGCGAAATGCCTCCAAGTGGCACAATCACACTGAACTTTAAGAGTAATTGACGATAAAAAAGATAATGAACGAAACTATATAGTTCTCTATTTGAGAGTTAGATTTGATATTCTTCCTTCTATATTCTCTTTTCCATTTTATACTCATTTGACGGTTTTTTCCTTATAATGTCATCCGAGAATCTATTGAAAAACTGTTTATCACCTAGTAACTACCAACTTTTTTTTATGATAGATAACTTATCAATAACTGATACTTATAGTCCCGTAACCACTCACTTCTTCCATGATGGATGACTTGCTAAAAAATTGTCCTTAACCACTGCTATCTATCTTGACTTTTAACCGCTCCTGATTGAAGCTCTTGGGTCGTGGAATGAACTATTTTAATAACCGTCGCTTTAAATAATAATAATAATAAAGGCGTTATGTTTGCTTGGATTTTGGGGGTTCTGCACGTTTGGGCGATAATGCTCGCCCATGCCTTGGGCGACTTATCGGTTTGTGCGATATTGGGCCCCCGCTAATGATTCTGTCCCGGGTACTGTTTTAGGACTTTTCATGGTCTCGTTTGGGCCCATCCTTCGAATTTCCTAACCGGGCTTCCGTCTTTAGACCGTTTAATTGAGCCTCATTTTTATGCGTCAACCATTACCCCTCAATATGGCAAAATTAATATAAATTTATTAATTTTATGTCATATTCATTCTTTACGATTCCCGCGATACTTAAAATTAAACAAGGAAAATGGGCTCAATCATTACTTGGTTTGGCAGTGACCTTCCATATCCAAAAAAGTGTAATATTATGCCACCCCTATAAACCAAATAACACGCTACTTTATCGCACCATCATACCCACATTCTGCATCGCCGCGTTTCGTCTCCTTATAAATCACTGTTCATCTCATTTCCTTTCACTTGCGAACACTTCACAATCCGAAAACTCTTAAGAAGCTCAGCAAATGGTGACTTCACAAAGCCCTTCGGACAATTCTCTCAACTTCGAAAGCTTTCAACATGTGAATGCGAACTCCCTTTGGTCAGCCAACCCCGATCGTGATGAGTTCTACTTGGGCCCATCATTTAATGATACTGATTCCGTGGGGGCAGGCGATGGTAGGGCAGTTGTTTCCTTGCACTCAAGACCCTTTTTTCTGAACCCCTTTTCCTTGAAATCCATCCGTGAAAAATGTATTCGTACTTAGCCCAAAACTGATACTACTTTCCGTTGTTGGCATGCACGTATGACCAATCACGGCCCTACCAAGGCAATTTTTTACGGTATCGGGATTTCTGATTTATTAGATATTAGAAATCGTCGTTCGTCCCCTAATTTATGATCCCATGCTTTTTCCTATCGCTTTATGTTTTTGGTCGTCTGAATAAAATACTTTCATTTTTCCCTTTGGCCCAATGCCCATCACTCTGAGGGATGTTGGGGCCTTAGTTAATCTCCCGCCTCTAGGCGATACCATTTTCCCAATATTTTAGTTACTGCTGCTGTCCCAAAATTCGATAAAAAATTAACCGATTCTTACTCAGGCAAACAAACACTATACAATAATTCTAGTGCTGAACACACCCATGCTGAACGGGTTGCCTTTCTTCAGGTTTGACTTTGTAAATATGTTATTTGTGTTTCCAGCCTCAAACCTTCTATGGCCTACCTGCCTATAGCGCATGATTTAGCGCGTGGTAGGTCTTTGAACTTTTGTTCGTTTTTCTTGGCCGCCTTTTACAGAGGCATGGCCTCCCTTTAATTCCAATTAAGGAATGGTGCATCTCCCACTAGTAGTGGGCCTCTTTGGCTTACTCAATTGTGGTTGAGAGCCTATTTTCCACAACTTGGTGCTTCACCATCTTCCCCCACGAACAGTCAGCTACTNTTTGGGCTGATCATCAACCAACTAAATCCAATAAAGATGTCCAATAGGGACGTTTTTACATTCTTTTATAGCTTAGATTCACTTTCTTCATTTTTCCCCTTCTCTGCTCATGCCATTCCTGCTTATGTGCAAGCTCCTTCCTCTATGGATGGTGTGAGCTAAGTTTTGCCCATTTGGGCCCATTATATAAATGGGAAAGAGCTGTTACATGACATCCTAACTGGCACAAATGCTAAGGTAGGGGTTGATATATATGCTCCCCAATTTTTTGCTCGCCAGCTTGGTTTTGGTCAGACATGTCCTATCCCCCCTGTTTTTCCAAAAGTCTGACTGATCGCTTTTCACTATTAGCAAAGTAGAGGCATAGGCCATTGATGCTCGCAATTTCCTTTTGACCAATGGCTTTTCTTTGGCCCCTTTTAATCCTGTTTTTATCGTTCACCACATTTTTGAACAATTTTGGCCGTCAGTGAAGCGGAGGTTGTTTGCAACCGATGCTAACCATGCTTTCCATTTGTTGGAAAGGCCCAAGACTTTTCCCGTTTCTCCTATTCTTGTTACTCCAGTATCTGTCAAGAGTCCTTCCTCAACCTCTGCACCTGCTCGAACTGGCCCAGCCAAAGGTGCCTCTAGCCGTAAACGGCCAGTTTCCACCGCGTTGGATTTGCCCAATGATGATGATAATGATGATGATGATGCACCTCTTATCATCCGGAGAAAGTATCATCCGAAGAAAGGTATTTATGAAAGAATCCTTCATATCTTAATGTATAACCTGGATTTTTCAGAAAAGCTCAAATTTTCCCCTGAAGACTCCGCCCTTGCCGGCTATTGCTCCGCCACCTCCTGCTGAAGCTTCGTCATCTCCTAAGGAGCAGCCCATAGATCAAGAGTCTTCCATCGCGCAACCAACTGGAGAGCTTTCGTCGTTCCAAGGCACTGGTCCGGAAG
>CAIGRP010015382.1:0-12821 GCA_903798385.1 Fraxinus cuspidata
ACCCCGAATCAGGTCATTAAAATCAAAACCATAACTACCACATTGCACAATCGGTTCGGTTTTTTTTTTTTTTGCCCCATTCGGTTCGGTTAACCGCGATTTTCGATTTTAACGGTTCGAATTGCCATCCCTAACAATCGATTGTAGTTGAATGTGCAATTATCAAAAAGAAGTTACATATATGAGAAGGAGATTAATTTTTTTAAAAAATATTTTGTTCAATCGGAATTGCGATCAACAATTATTATTATCATAAAACAAGTACACCAAATCAAAAAAATACCTAATCAAGTGGATTTATTTAAAAGTCTACAATAATCACATAACAAAAAAATGGCATATATTATTTGTTTAAGGTAAATTCTTAATTTACACTATATATACGGTTAATTTATTGTTATTTAGTTATTTAATTTTCATTTATTTAAATATTAATGATATCGAAGATTGAAATATTTATTTTCATAAATATTCAACAATCAAGCAGATGGTACAATTGGATAATAGGATTTTATAAGTAACAGCTTCTCGAATCCTTCTAACAATCTACTTGATCTCAATAACAATTTAATTGTACGTAAGTGAGATGAGTGAATTGGGGGTAGGTTTTCTGGGGCTGAGATTGGGGACGTATTATTGAGGCTTAAAGAAGTTTATGGAGTCATGGAAGTCACATTTCACATATGGTGATTTCACGAATAAGATAACAATTTTTTATGGTGATGGATGTAATGCAAACGAAAAAACAAACAAATAATTGAGTTGACAAAATATAGAATATAAAAAAGATTAAAAATAAAAATGATATAGACTGGAATTTTTTTGTATTTTATTTATTTATATATAATTTTTAAATTTTATTTAAATAACCAATAAAAGTTTTTATTTTAAAAAAAATTTAAATGTACTTTTTTATAGTTCTGATTCCTTAGAATTTAATTTTTTAGAATTTTTATTTTAAAGATTTTTATTGTTTAGATTTTTATTTAAACGGTTTTTTTTCGTGTTTTGAGTATTTTTGGTATTTTCATTGAAAATACTGAAAATGTCAAAAAGATATTTTGAGTTTTATGCTATAAATTTAATATTGTTTTCGATAATGTATTTTTAGAAATGTTAGACCAAACAAGTTTTCGATATTTTAAAGAACTGAAATCTAAAATAACATCAAAATAGCAAACCAAATGTGCCCTTACTTTTTGTCATTTCATAAATATTTACTAATTCACGATTGAAATAAGTAACTTGTTTATTTTTAACTTTTACTCTAAAAATATTATTTATTCTCAAACTTATTTATTCAATTATAAGTAATCTTGCAAGCTTCACAAAACAAGTTAGTAAATTGGTTTATTCTTTATTTATTTTTTAAAATAGTAACTCCGTTAATTCTTATTAACAACCATAGTTATAATACTCGATACGATAATCGATTTGGACAAATCAACGGGCCATCGGATTACTAGTTCAATCGATGTGCCATTGTTGGTTCATACATTTAAATAAAAAAATTAAGTAAAAAATTAAGCCTTTTTTCTTAAAAAAAAAATGGTATATACTTTTATGTTAGTGTTAGTCTTAAAATCACATGAATTTTAACAACTTTTAAGGTTTTAAAATAAATAAAAGTTATGAATACCTAACAAAGTGTTGAAAAATAAAATTTTTAAATAAAAGTTCAAGCAACATAGTGGTAAGCAACAAAGTATATATTACATAATTAGCTCAGGTTTAAATCGTCAAATAATTTTATATTTTAAGTGTATAAAGCGTGGTAATAATGGACCGATTCGGGCTAGACCAATCTTTCGAGTTTTAATTGAAATCGATCAGCCCTATCGACTTTTTACTAGTTTTATTGATTCTTGACCTGGTCAAAATATTCAAATTGGCTCGGCACTATGCCCGATTAATGATTTCGACCTTATTCGGTCGAGTCGAACTAGTTCTAAAAACTATGTTAACAACTCGAAATAAAAATATTTTTTTCCTTTCAATATTATTTGGAGTTGTTACTTAGCTTTGTCACAACTTAATATTTAAAATTTGTTTATAGTCGGGTTTAAATTACAGATAGAAATGAATGATGAATAAACATATAATATTTGTAAATTTTACAAAATGTATAAATTAAAATGATTTGACAAAAAAAAAAAAGTTCATATTTTAAACACGTGCCATACATGGAAGCATAAATAAAAGATTGTATTTAATCTATAATAAATGACTCGCATTTATGTAAAATTTATTTTAATAACTCAACAGACCTTTCCAACAAATAATCAACATAATTTGTGTTCATGTGCTGAATTAATGTTCAGTTGATTTACTCAATTTAGTATAATTAAGGACTTTGAAACAATTAATTAATTAGACTATAATATATAGTTTTATAAATTCGCAATGACGGAGTTCGCGTGGCCTAATGGATAAGGCGCTCGCCTCCGGAGCGGGAGATTGTGGGTTCGAGTCCCACCGTGAACGTTTCAAAATTATTTTTGTGGTTTCCTTTTTTCGTTTATTTTGGTATTTTTCTTGTGGTTTTTCCCCATCTCTTGTTGGGTTCTTTATTTGGCAAGTTTTCTTCATAAAGTGCTGAAATAACCCTTCAAAAATATAAAGAAATTATTCTTGAAATTTATTTTACAAGAAATGGAAATGTCTACATCTCAAACTGCATAAACTTGCATATTTGAAACAGAAACTCAATAAAACTTTTCATCTAGCCTTTTATTTTCAACTTAGAACTTAACTTTATTTGATTCAATATGAAAATCCGATGATCAGTTGGTTTTTTCTGTGATCTTGTAGTGAAATCCATCTGGAAATCTTATGATCGGAGAACGAACAATTTTTCCTCCCTTGACAATAGCCCATCTGCACATACAGTAACGAGAATGGTCAGTTCTAATAGTTCATAACTCTTAAGCAGTTGTAATAATACAAATGCGAGCGCGCAGATGTAAGTGACATTGTTTGTTCAACCTGAAGTGAAGAAATCCCTTAAATATGATGCAAAACCGAAGAAGTACCTGTACTTTGTGACGAGGACGTGTAGAAAAGTTGCCAGCAGCACCCTACTATATTCTGCACCAGCACATTGCTTCATACCAGATCCAAATGGCATAAAACATTTAGCTATGACAGACGGTTCAAGTTCCTGTATAATTAGAGCGAAAAATCTGTTATTTCCGTCATTTTAAAACTGGTTTATAATGGAAGGGTGCTTGATCAATGTGCTTATAAGTCCACAAGGATTTTGACGAGTGATGTGGAACTCAGAAGTAGTCGTTACAAAGAACATAAACTTTGCACACCTTCCAGCGCCATGGATTGAATTTAAGAGGATCCTCAAATTTGTTGGAGCTGAGATGAAGGCCAGCAGTGGCAATCATAATCACCCATCCTGAAGGAATTGTGTACCCTGCAACAAAATAGTTTATGTACTGTTATTTAATTTCGGAATAATTGAACACATTATGAGAAAATAAATATCCATTTTTCCGGTTTCTATGATTTATATATATGTACCATTTACTGGAATATCTTGTAAAGCTCGACGAAAGAATCCAGGTGCTATGTTTCCGAGCCTTAAAACTTCATTGATAACCTGCATATATGCAGTTTTTCATTAGACCAGTGTCAGAGTAGACAGCAAAATATAGTAATAAAACTTCATTGTCTAATCTCGTTCAGTATTGCTTATTAAAAATGATGTACATGTATGGACCTGAAGTGTAAAAGTCATAGATTTATAGTCATTCCATGATAGATGGGATTCTGATTTTTCTCGTTTCTCTACGATCGCCTCGTGTTCAGCCTGGAGAGTGAAAATTGATTAATGACTATAAACTATAAATAATCGAGACATAAAGACAGTTCATATATAGGTATATACTTACAGTTAATTCCTCCAAAACCAAGGGATGCTGTGCAAGTAACTTGAAAGCTAATGCTAGTGTGGTAGAAATGGAATCAGAAGTGACAAAAAACAGTCCAAACATCAATTGTACGATGAAATCCTCGTTTACGAACGACTCCTTTTTCATATCTTCGATCATATGATCAAGCATATCTCCGTATTGCCTCTCAGGCTCTTCGAGCCTAGTTTTCACGATGTCCTTCATCATTTCTCGTACTTTCTTGTGAGTCTGAACATTTTTTCTTAGTCAGAACAAACCATTTTCTCGTCATTTTTAGACTAATCTCAGGGTAAAATATACATGTACACGTACCTGTAGGCATCTGTGATGCGCGGTACCAGGGATATTAATGGGAAACGACATTAGACCATCGACCAAGTCCCTGAACAAATCACTTATCTTGAGTGGTGCATTCTCAAGATCACCACTATATATTTGCCTTGCCGCGTAATCAATAGCCATCTGTCATGGAAAATGAAATTATGATCGTATTTCACTTTAATCTGCTATGTTATGTATCCATAAATAATCCAAAATCTATAGAAAATAAGTGATACTTACTGTAACCGAAGCACTTTTCACTTCAACGGATTCTTGACTTGACCAATTCGAAAGAGTTTTTCGAACCATATCTTCCATTTGAGGGAGGAGTTTCTCCCTGAGAGCTTCCACGCCAAAGTGATTTAAAGTCAAGTGTCGTGTATATTTTCGCGACGACTGGCTGGCTTGATCAAATACTTCGGCAAATGTATCCATTGACCATGTGTCGACTAATTTTCCATCTTGTCGAAGAAGAAAATGATTGAATTCAGGATCTGCTGTTATTATCACTGGCCTGCCTGCTACATTTGTTCGAAAAATAGGTCCATACCTAATACATACACGGGTAGTTTAACTCGTAAAAACTAAATCATTCCTAGCAACCAAAAGAATATTATTAACATTTTTAGATCAGTGTAAGTTAAATAAATAAGTTTGTCTGCCCCTCTAATTAAGCTTTTAGACGAGGAGACGTAGCTTTAACATCAGAGCCCGAAATAGTTCTCAAGTTCAAGTCTCTTAGGCAGTTATTTATGAAAATCGTGCACGTATGAGGTGAGGTGAAGTGACGTGTTGAAGACATAATTTAAATAAATAAGTTTGTTGATTTCTAACCGCTTAAACATTTAGACGAGATTATTCTTTACCTTTTCATTCTCTTCTTGATGAATGGGGGAAGGTCCAAAGAGGCATTTGGGATGACTAACTGAATCGTTTCGCCGATAAGAGGGAGCCCCATGGAACCTGGAGGAAGAACTCCTTTGCATTTGGGATTCCTCCATCTGTAAATCCAGTGAGTACTATAAACTGTAAGCAATCCCACAATCAAGTATCCGACTGTTGACAGATCCAATGCTGCCATTCGACTTACGATGTTCGAGGAGTTTAAGGTTTCCATAATTTGTTTCAAGAACAAGAAAGCTGATGGAATTTGAGGAAAATGCTTGGAAAAATTTAGAGATTGAGAACTGATTAAAATTTTTGGTATGAAAAGTAATCTCCGGACCACATCATATATATAGAGAGTAATCTAAATTAGCAAATAAATTTGAGAGGAGATAGTAACAAAGAAGTAAATATAGTTTAATTTGGTAGCCTCCAGCAGTTGGAATATTTGTTTTTGGAGCTTTTAATCTGTAGCAAAAAAGACAATGGAGGGGATCAAACTTGCCAATTTGCTTCAGATTTTGTTTATTGTTCTCTTATTTGTCTCTTCTGCCTCGTTAAATGTAAGATGGTATTCCTGCCCGCGGCAAAGCTCTCGAATTCAGGTTAACATTTTTGCATCAAATTTTATCTTTACTCTTCAACTAATTACTATCAGAACTAATCTCCAGCAGACAGTGAACAAAATAACAATTGTCCACTGCTGACAGTGATCGAGTAATTATTCCCGCCCACGGTGGGCAGGAAATCATTTCTATAATAACTACGCCTAGTTCTTAATGATGACCATAGTCAAAATATTCTACTTGCGTACTGATAAATATTTTGTCATGTTTTTACATTTATTGTTTTTAATATATGATGGATAAATAACTCATTCTGGGCAAAATTCGTTATCAAATACTAGATGTGTTAATTAACTGAAGTGCATCGAAAAAGGTTAACGTCATGAGTGCAACAAAGATTGAAAACTTCAAGTAAAATTAAAATATAAACTAAGAAGTTGATCGATAATGAACTTTTTTTTCGGAAGCCTCAATAATGAACTTCTGACCATATTTGTTCAAAAAGAAAAGGTAATAATTTATGGTAAAGTTGAGCTAATAAAAAAAATGTTTCAAGAAAACTAGTGATATCTTATACCTAAAACTAAAATAGCACAAGTCAATTTTCATTATCCTATTGTTACTTTCTGTTTAACAAGAAATAAATGTAAGTGAAATAAAATCGCCACAAACATTAAAAATTGCTTGAAAGAAAAATTCCACATCATGATTGTGTCCTGAGTTCTACGTTCATATATACTCGTATTATTTGAATTGAAGTTCGGTTCTTCGATCTATAATGTGAATAGCATGTACAACATCCTTAGCGCATAAAATGCACATGTCAATGAAAATAATGTTGCAATTTTTTGAAATGGCAAGTGATAATCTAGTTTTAGATTACATGCAACATGCAAACATTTAGTATGTTTGTGCTCCGAAACTCAAGCACGATTGATTCAAGTCTTGACGAGGTTACTTTAGATTTTGTTAATCTCAAGCATGATTGATTCCATGTGACACTATACAAAAAGAGAAAACCACATAATTTTAGAACAGTTGTGCTATATGTACATAACTACTTACATAATAATTTATCAACATATGATGTGATGAAATTTAATTGAATCAAAATCTCATCAATCTAATAACTTCATCACTTACATTCAGATACATCATCGCTATATAAAACATTATGAAAATAGTTATGTACAAGAAATATTTTTTATTTTCGAAATCACTTTTTTTTTTTAGAATAATGCTAATCTAACATCATAGGTGTTAAAGTTCCGGTTTATTAGCATTGTGTGATAAGTTCGTTTAAAGTGAAATTATATGAATCACTTAATTGTACATTTCTTTTAATGATACTTAATTCCACTTAAACTGATATTATAATACCAATTATACTAAATATCATTACTCCATCTGCATTCATTTTATCGAAAATTGTAATAAACTTACATCTTCCTATATACCAAGAAAAACTGGCTCGAACACAGTAATTTTTACTTTTATTTTTCCGTCAAAAAAATATTAGTCTAGTAAAACTTATTTTTCAATTTTTTGACTAAATTTACTTAAAATTGACTTTTTATGGTTAACCAAATTATTGCAACGCAACTTAAACTCGGAGACGACGAGGAAGACCAGACGGGGAGTGCGTCAAAGACGAAACGACGCGAAATATCTTCTCCACAATTCGTAATATAATATTATTATATAGAAGCATCATAAAAGAATCTGTTTGAATTACCTCTCAAAGTTCAAACACTTCTCTCAGATCTTCAATCTAACTTTCTTCCAAATCAAAATTCTACTCAATCCACATTAATTATATACAATCTAACTAAAGTATGTCGAAATTGGGATTTAGCTTATCGTTACTATTATTATTAATGATTACACTCTTTAGATTCGGTGGAGCGGCCTTGGGATCTCGGAATTCGGAAGAAGCGTACGTGACGCTTCTGTATGGCGACGAATTCTTGCTGGGCGTTCGAGTCCTGGGGAAATCGATTCGCGACGCGGGTTCTACCAAAGACATGGTTGCTTTGGTATCTGATGGAGTCTCCAACTATGCCAAAAAACTCCTTCAGGTCATCTTTTTAGCAATTTGTCTTCCCTTGTAATGTTAAAGCAACTGCATATGTTTCTTTTGAATCTGTGACGTTTTTGGTTAGTTTCTAAGATGTTTATGGTGCTGGAAATTTTGTTGCTTTTGAATTGGGATTGGAGAATTATTGATGCTTTTGTATGGTGGATGGAATTGGGAGCTCAAAGTCCAAAATTCTGGAAATCCTGAATTGTATTCAGTGGTGATTTATAATGTCATTGATTCGATTTTCCGTATTAAACTTCACTCAAGTGGCTCATATTATATAGTTTCAATTACCGGAGGAGGTTGCTGTAATAGACAAGAGTGAGGTGATGAAAATACCATCCTTGTTGACGACAATTGATAACTTTAATAATGTTTTACAGTGGAAGAAGGGGTTGGGCAGAGTAGGGACTGAATAAGATACTGCCCACTCATCTAGGTTTTATCCTGACCATCTAAGAAGCCGAAGATTTTGTTTAAAGCTACCTTGATTCTTGAAGAAACTAGTAGTAAATTCTTTTATTTTGAGGTTCCATACTTGGTGACTCCATTTAGTAGAATGGTTGTTTGAGCTATTGAATATTGATGCTAAGATTGCACATGAAAATACTGCTACCTCTGTTGATTGATTTCACGTGAGGTTTTCGGTTTCTGTTATGCAGGCTGATGGTTGGATTGTGAATACAATTAGTTTACTGGAAAATCCTAATCAAGTTCGCCCGAAGAGGTTTTGGGGTGTTTACACAAAGCTAAAAATATTTAACATGACTAATTACAAGAAAGGTGACTCTTTGTCTTAAATTCTGTTTGCGAAGTATAAATATGAAGAAGTAAACTTGTTGGAGTGAAGAATTTTTCTTGGCTTCCAAAACATGTAGGATTGATTTCCCCATGATGTGTTCTGTTGAAGTTCACTTTATTTAATGTATATGGCTGAGTGAACTGTTGCTAATCTTCTCATTTATTTATTTAAATTTTGACAGTGGTATATCTTGATGCTGATACTATTGTGGTTAAGAGCATTGAAGATCTTTTCAAATGTCGTAAATTTTGTGCCAACTTAAAACATTCAGAAAGGCTGAATTCTGGAGTCATGGTTGTTGAACCATCTGCAGAACTTTTCAATGACATGATGACCAAAGTGACCACTTTGCATTCGTACACTGGAGGTGTAGTACACTGTTATTGCCCAGTGCCAATGGTCTTTTAATGCTATATAAGGACGTGATACTTTTGTCTTGACCTGTAATATTGATATTCTTTGAATGTTATTGCATGAAATTTACTTGATTTTTTATATAACTCTTGAAGATTATTATTCCATATAAATATTACAATTTGAAATTTGTTTAATATCACAAATGTTTAAAAAAACAAAAAAAGGTCTATACGGAAAAAAAAACATTGACACTTTGACTAAGTTCTGAAGTAAATTGAGTAGTAGTGATGGGATTGAAGACATAGTAATTATTAACTGTTCCGTTTTGTATTTGTAAATGAAGAATTTCTCGTTGTGGTATTGCATATTGTGTAGTTGTCTAGACATTGAATTACTACTAGGCATAAAACCTACTGTGGTCACCGGTCAAAGTATTTATGTGACATGAATTCATGTCTAAACATGTTTCAACTTCACTTCATTCAGAATAATGTAGCATATATGGACATGGGATGCAAAATAGTATTCCAATTATTCTATGCATATGTGCCTGGAAGCTTATGCCATATTAAAGTATTCTTTCCATATAGATTAAGCTATAACTGGAAGCAAAATAAATAAATAAATAAAATCTTGAAGAATAGTTACTGGCTTTAAAAAGCTAAGATTTTATTTGTGAGGTTTTTTTCCTATACCAAGTATCTCACTTTTCCTCGTGGCTCGAACAGGTGACCAAGGGTTTCTCAACTCATATTACTCTGATTTTGCCAATGCACACCTTTTTGAGCCAGATGCATCTCCAGAGGACTTGAAGTCTAGACCTGTTCCCCAAATGGAGAGACTTTCCACTTTATATAATGCAGATGTTGGCCTTTACATGCTTGCTAACAAGGTGACATCCCTTGCTTCTAATAAGAATATATATTTGCTTGTTTTCACTATTTATGTTATTAAGTAACCTCGTACACTCCAAAAGCTGCTTATCAAGGTAGCTTTGGTTATGGAGGGGGGTGCCTTTCCTGTACATCCAATGTGTTCGTGTATGCTTCCTTTATTTAGTTTTACTTATTGTTTAGAGGGTATCATTATGTCCTTAACCATTGGAGATTAGAGTGAAGTGAGTGCTTCAAGAGCTGAAAATGTATAAATTAATTTTGCTGGGAGCTTAGATAGTATTAAACTAAGCTATGGACTCTGCTCTTGTATATATGTCAACAGTCATTTATGTGCATTTATCACATTAAGCCAGAGACATTACTTATTTTATACTCCTGTCAGAATTTATAGCGCAACTCAAATACGTAAGGTGTCAATTTTCCAGAGGTTCGACAAGAAAGTGCACAAAGATTTATGATCACCTTCAAGAATGAATTTCCATCAGTTCCTAGGCTTTTGAACATTTTAACATACATAACTTCTTTTGAGGTTGTTTACAATGGATACATACATCCTGAGTGAAGCTAACCATGAATTTTTTTTTTAGTAAATCTAGTTGGAACCAAAAGTGGTGCAGAGCGGAATTGGAGTTCTTGAAATAAGAATAAAGTTGAACAAACTCAAAAATTTGTAGTGAAAAATTTTATTGTAATGTATTGGTCATTGAAATAGTTGCAAAGTCTTTATTTATATAAGCAAAAGAATCTCCAAATCCTAATAGTTTAAGGAAATAATTATGTGTGCTATTTGAGATAGAACTGTCCTACATCAATTTCTCCCACTTGGAAAAAAACTTGTTCTCAAGTTTGGTTGGAAGGAAAATCTCCTAATTTTCATTGTGAGGATTCGAACTTAGCTTGGACTTGAGAAAAATCTATAGCCACTTGTTGCTGTGTTGCTCGTTGAAATGACCAACATCCATAGCAGTCAAAATCTGTAATTTTTTGTCAGTAGCATCTTTGAACCTATCCATCCTTCATTTCAGATTCTAGAGTGGTTAGTAATTTTGCAATCCTCTTATTGTCATCATGAGGATGCATGTCACTACCACCATAGGTGGTCATCAACCAAGAGAAAAATCTTGCTCTTATACCAATTTTGGCGTGGAAGCAGAATTGAAATCAGTGAAACAAGAATTTAGTTGAATCAACTTGAACATTTGTAGCAAATAAGTTTATTGTAATGAATTGGCCATTGAAAAAATTCTAAAGCCTTTGTTTATTTAGGCATAATAATCTTCTAACCCTAATAGCTTAAAAAGATAAGTATTTAAAACTTAAAAAAATTAATCAAAAGCTTAAAAAGAATAAATAAACCCTAATCTAAACAAGAAAGAAAATCCTATTGCAAAAAGAAATAATTCCCTGTTCTATATGTAAATGGAATTGTCCGACATCAAAAGGGTGTATTGAAGAATAAGCAGACAAGGACAACATCATGAAATTTTTCTAAACATAATATTTTGTATGCTAAAATGGATACAATGTATACAGTGCAGCCAAAATAAAGAAAGAGAATTTTGGGGACAGATGGATGCTATTGGCTTGCCATCTCGATACTGAAAATTCCTATGAATTTCTTTTGAACTACTCCCTTTGTGCGAAATTCATGATAGAATATGTTGTTCTTTGATCAAAATGGATCCAGTTATGGGGGTACTAGTCCTCCATGAGAATATTACATTCTTGTTAATCCTCATTAAATCAAATGGGTGGAAGTTTTACTGAACTAAAGCTATAAATGTCATGGTAACTAGCTCCATTAAGAGGGTAAGTTTGGAGAAACGAAATAAAAATTTGAATTTGTCTATGTGGAGATCAAACAAGCAGATTCTTCGGGGAAGGAGCAGCATCCATCTTGGTACAGAGAACTTCTATGAATTCCTTTTGAACTACTCCCTATATGCGAAAATCATGAGAGAATTTGTTGTTCTTTGTTCAAAATGGATCCAGTCATGGGGGTACTAGTCCTCCCTGAGAATGTTAAATTCCTCTTACATCCTCAATAAGTCAAAATGGTGGAAGTTTTATTGTACTAAAGCTATAAATGCCATTGTAACTACCTCCTTTGGGAGGATAAGTTTGGAGAAGTGATAAAATTTGAATGTCCATGTGGAGATCAAACAGGCAGATTTTTTGGGGAAGGAGGGATTGCTTATTTAAAATAAAGAAGATCCTTGGTTGGTCCTCTTGGAATGGCCAAGATTCTGAATAATGCAGTAGTTTTAATCTTGGAAAAACAGAATTTTTATTATTTATTATTTTAAGAGGAATGCTTCAGACGAAAGAGTGTCCTGAAATGTTGTAAAACTATGTTCCTTCCATGTTTTGATTCCTTGTGGTACTATTTGCAGTGGATGGTGGATGAGGAAGAACTCCGTGTTATTCATTACACACTTGGCCCTCTAAAACCTTGGGATTGGTGGACATCTTGGCTTGTTAAACCTGTTGATGTCTGGCAGGTATATCATTTTCTTTCTCATTCCATTTTCATAAATTTAGTTTTCTGCTTTGTCGTTCCGTCCACTAGTCCTTTTTATTTCCTTCTTGTCACGCGTTTTTTACAACGTGAATTATACCGCAAGTGTACTGTGTCAAATTTTATAATATTGTATTGGAGTAAGAGTGTCGAACCCATAGGGATTGTAATTTAATTTTATACTAAGTACTATAATTATATAGCCTTTATTTTATCTTAACGAGTGAGTTATGAATCAATATTGTTAACAATTGTTAACTAATCTAACGATAATTATGGTGACGAATTCAATGAACACAAATTATATGAGTTTAATCCAGATGGAAAAGTCTAGGAAATGATTTCACCTAACTATCAAATATAATTCTCAAAAATTTAGTTATCTCTAATCAATTTTCCATGTTTATAAGCAAGAACCCTAATGCAATTCTATCCCCTCTCTCGAGTGACGGATAAAAATTAATCCTAGAAAT
>CAIGRP010015391.1:0-11523 GCA_903798385.1 Fraxinus cuspidata
CGTATTGATTCTCTTACATCTTCGACGGATGGACTTGGAGGGATGCTTTGGGAGTTACAGGTGCAACAGGACGCCATACGGGCTCAACATAATACTATTCAAGCACAACAGCTGAACATACAAGCTCAGCAAAATGCATTCTACGCTCATTTCTACGCACTCTTTCTTCCACCACCTCCTCCAGAGTCGTAGTTCTCACTCTTGCTGCTAGTATAGATTATCTTTATATTCTCTTGACTTATCAAAATCTTTTATGTTATGGCCTAGCTTTCTCTTACAACTTTATTATCTATGGTTGTGTTAGTTCATGCTTTGCCTTAGTTATCTATGGTTTTTATGTTTGGCCTAGCTTTCTCTTACAACTTCATTATCTATGATTATTATTCATGTTTCGTCTTAGGCTTTTTGTTTATTCCAAAAGGGGGAAAATGTATGATAAAGAGAGATGATTATGCATGCATGATTAAATAGAATTACAATTCATGTTTACAATGATATAACTATATGAAAATGGGGGAAACTCATACTTTAAATACACTATTATCTATTTGTAAAAGATAGGGGGAACATGAATTATATGATCAATTTATAATGTATATTCCCATAATTGTTCATATTTTACATTACAAATCATTTTGTTTGTCATCGTCAAAAAGGGAGAAATTGTTGACCTATTGGGTTGATTTCGAGTTTTGATTATAACAAACAAATTCTTATCTCTAGCATTTTTTATTTTAGTCTTCAATGATATATGTTACGAACGCGGTGGAAATCAATCACTCACACTAATCGAAGACAAATAAAGTATTTGCGCAAAATTCAATGTCGAGCAAAAAAATGTATACTCGCACCAAATCAATCGAAGACATTAGACTTAGATGTTTTGAATTCATATATAAAGGTAAAATGCTTTAATTCACAGCAATGAATTATTACAAGCTCATAAAGTTAAATTTTTATACACTATATAAAACGTCTTTTTAAAAAAACACTTGCATAAAAATTATTTTCGATATGACAAAAATCTTCACTTGATTGTTTTAAAATCATTACTCATTGTAAAAATAAATTTAAGTGAAGATCATCCCTAAATGATCTACATTTGCTAAAACAATCAAGAAAAGAGCAAAATTGTGAATTACACTCTGGCGGACGTCCGGTGGCTCAACGGTCAAATTTTTTACCGTTCTGATTTCAAATGCTCAACGACTGGTTCAGTCGTCCGATAAGTGGCGGACGTCCGGTAGAGGTCGTCCGGTTGGACAGAGAATTTCGCGTTTTCAACTGCTATAAATATCAACTCACTTACCATTAATTACAAGCATTGAAAAACATTCAATTGAGATTTTCTTCGAGTGAGAGTAATATTGATCCTTCATATAATTTATTTTGCTATCGAAAAATCTTTGATAAACATTAATTCATAAAAATTATTCCATACATCAAAATCTTCACACCTAACACTTGAGCTTCATTCATTGCTATCTATTAAAGTGTTAGCCTACTTTTCTTCTTATACTCAACCTTGGAACTATCGTTCATCATAAAGAGAAGATCTCATTTGTAAATCTATTTGAATTATGGGTCGTGTTGAGGTCTCGAAAGCTTAACGTTGTAAAAGGATTGGTGCACCTTGCTTGTAAGTCACTGAAAGCATTGTAAAGGGTTGGACTGCACCACAAATCAATCAACTTAGTGATATTGGCTTTGCTCGTGCCTGAGAGCTTGGTAACNTATTGGAATCATTCTATCTTGTTATTACGTGATTAAATTTAGACTAATTCTTAGAAATTTTTTTTAAAACCAATTCATCCCACTCTTGGTTGGTCATTATTGGTCTATCAATTCCTAAATCTGTTATCTCGAATTCACTGCACATTGCTTTCTTGAATTCTTCAAACATCTTTAGATTGTTACTTGTAAAAACTAGATCATCGACATACATGCAAATAATTAGAACTCCATTAACATTTACCTTAATGTAGAGAGAATGCTCATAAGGGCACTTGGTAAAACCACTCTCATGAAAATATTTGTCAATTCTACAATTTCAGGCTCTTGGTGCTTATTTTAGCCCCGTAAAGAGGTTTATTTAATTTCAATAACTTATCTTCATTTCCTTTCACAACAAAATCGGGGTTGGTTGCACATAAACCTCCTCTTCAAGATAGTCATTGAGAAAGATTGACTTGACATCCATTTGGAAAATCCTCCATTTGTTTTGAGTGGCCAAAGAAATTATTAGCTATATGGTTTCTAACCGAGCTACTGGAGCGAAAATTTTTCATAATCGATGTCTTGACGCTGCTTGTATCCTTTCATCATGAGTCTTGGTTTGTATCTTTCCACTTATCCTTTTGAATTTTTTTGTTTTGTTTTGTACACTCATTTGACTCCAATGACAGCATGTCCCTTGGGAAGAGTTGTTAATTCCCAAGTACTGTTTTTCTTAATTGCTTATATTTTTTCATTCATGTCTTTTCTCCATTTCTCATCCTTAGCAGCTTCATTAAAAATTATGGGCTCAGTATTTGCAAAAACACAAAAGAAAGTAATACCATCAAGCCTCCTTGTACGCAAAAGCCTCATTGTACTCAAAGGACTTTCACTTGAACTTCCTTTAGAAACATCAATTTCACCATGCGATGGTGATGGTGAGAGAGTGGTGATCTCATATCTTTTTTAGTGTCATCTTCTTCCTCCAAGAACAGAAGAAAATCATAGTATTTTTTTTCTTGAACATTCCACGTTGCTTCCTCATCAAAATCCACATCTCTAGTAATAAACACCTTCCCATCACTTGGATTGTAAAGCTTGTAGCCTTTTGTCCTTGTATCTTAGCCAACGAACACACATTTTTTATTCTTGTCATCAAGCTTTGAGTGCTTCTCATCAAGGACACGAGCATATGCAACACATCCAAATACCTTCAAGTGAGATACTGCTTGTTTTCTCCAATTCCATGCTTCAAGTAGAGTCTTGGGGGCAAAAGCTTTTGTTGCACACCGATTCAACAAATGGATAGCACAATCGACAACTTCTGTCCAAAATTCTGATGTGATGATCCTGGAATGGTTAGAAATCAGCGAATCCCATTGGCATCATAAAATTCTTGAAAGTTTCTAGAAGTGAATTCGCTTCCCCTGTCTGATCTCATAGCCTAGATTTTAAATCTATTTTCTTTTTCTACAAGAGCTTTGAAATTCTGAAAGCACTTAAATACCTTCGAATTTTCTTTAAGAAAGTAAACCCATGTTTTTCTATTGAAATTATCAATAAATAAATGAAAATATTTGTTCTTACAAAAAGAATGTGGTGTGATTGACCCACATATATCATCGTGTATCAATTGCAGTAGCCTTGAAGCTCTCGATTGAGACTTCTTTGGAAAGCCTTTTCTTGACTACTTTCTAAGAAGTCATCATTCACAAAGATGATTAGACTGATTTACTAGGCAAACCTTTCACCATTCAATTGCTGGCCATTGTTTTGAACCCTCCAAAATTCATATGGCCAAATCGTAAATGCTACAACCATGATGAGTCCTTATAGCACAATGTCAAGCATTTAGCCACGTCAGTTTTTATGGTAACAAAAACAAACGATTTTTTGCCATGGGTACTTTAGCAATCAAAATTCTTGCATCATCATGTGAAAATACGCCGCAACCATTTGTGAACAAATCATTACCTTTTCCCAATAATTGACCCACACTCAAAATAATCTTCATATTTGGAGCATAATAAACATTTGAAATAAATTTGTGACTTCCATCCTTCAGACGTATTAAGATTTTACCTTTTCTTCTTACCTGAATTTTGGAGGAATCCTCGAATGTAATATTGTTACCAACTTTCTCATCAAACTCCATAAACAAATCTTTGCTCCCAAACATGTGATTACTAACTCCAGTATCAAGGCACTAAGAATGTTTTTTTCCTTGCTACAAGTCTTTACAAGCTCTCAAAAGAGTAAACTTCACATCTTCATTATTTTCTATATTTTCTTCACGAGAAAGGTTAGCATTTACACCACCACAATTTTACATTCCCATGAATAATGTCCAAATTCATGACAAGTATAACATTTATCTTGTGACTTATCATACATCTTTTGATATGACCTTGCTCCGCCTCTGCCACGTCCTCTTGTTGAGTTGGATTGATAATTTCCATGTCTGTTTTGAAATAAAATATGGTTACCTTATTCTCCTCTTCCCAAACCTCGGCTACACCCTTGTCATAGCCTTATCCTCTATAGCTTGTATTTTCCTTATCTTCCATTACTTTCAAAGTAAGCTTTGATGGTAAAACCTACTCCATTGGTTCCTTCATTCTTTTATTAAGCTTCTCTTCGTATGCTTCCAATGATCCGCTTAATTCTTCAATTGTCATATCTTACAAGTCCTTCGACTTTTCAAGGGCAGTCTCCACGTGATCAAATTTCTCACCAACTGATCTAAGGATTTATTCAATCACCCTTAAATCAGTTACATCTTCACCAAGACACTTCTTTTGATTGTAACTCTCATGACTCTTGAAACATAATCTGACACCTTTTCGGATTCCTTCATTTGAATAACTTCAAATTCACCTTGTAGATTTTGAAGGCAACCATTCTTGCCTTCTCCTTTCCTTTGTAGGAAACTTGAAGCATATCCCATAATTGATTTGTTGTAGTAGCATTAGAAACCTTCTCAAAGATGGCTTCATTTAGTGCTTGGATAATATGAGAAACAACATTTTGATCTTTTTTCTTGGTGCTTTGTAAAAGATCCCTTTGTGCATGAGTGAGAGCATTTAGATCGGCGTGAGCCCCATAACTATTTTCCACAATGTCCCACGCATCATGTGCACCAAGTAGTGCCTTTATACGGATGAACTTTTATCAAACATCTATTTGGATAGTTTTGGAACTTGGAAGGGGGATCATGTTGCTATTTGCCATAGTTTCTAGTATTGGACCCTGATACCACTTTGTGGAAAATAGAAATGGACTTATGAAGAGAAAAAACTCAATGAGGAGGAAATGATTTTCTATGCAATTGTGGACTTATCTTCAACTCAAGATTACATTAGTATTTTATAGGACTTTCTATCACATAAGTTCATCCCTCATTTTAATTCTACTACATGCACCACACCTAACTAGATACATATTAATTACCAATACATGCATACATGAACCACACTTCACTAAGGATATATTAAATTATCAATACATGTATCTCGAACTTTAAATTCATTAAATTAAATTAAAATTGCTGAAATGTATGTTTATTCTTCTAACAGTAGAAAATCGATTTTCAGGTTGGATTCTGGGCAGAAATCGGCCATTTGTGTGGGTTTTCAACTTATAGATTCAAGATGGTGCTTCATAGTGTTCTTTACCATTTTGGGTAATAATTTTGAAGCTTCTTTTGTATTGTTTATATCAGTCAACCTGGTTGTTCAGTGCCTCAGTTTACTTTTCAGCTTTTGGCATGAGATTTTTGTCTATTTTGGATAAACTTCAATATGTTTTCAAAAAGCATTGATTGAACTTTTTCAAATATTTCCCTGAAGTGTTTGAAATCTACCAGGTTTGTATCTATCTACATCTATACATTTTCTTCTTTATTTTTTCACCCATTTTAGCTAGCATAGCTTTCTTCTACTGTGCTTGCTTCAGTAACTATGAGGAAGAAAAAAATCTGGCCAACTTACTCCATGTACAAAGAATAAGGTACTGACGTCCCATGCTACCTCCTCAAAAGCTAATGGTCTGTTTTTTTTTACCATTTTCAAGCCGTTTTCTGTTTTCGATTTTCCAAAACAGCGAAAATGCGTTCTCTTTCCCATTTTCGAAAACATGTTTTTGAAAACAAGTTAAAAATTTGTAAAAAACAGCGAAAACGTGTTCTCTTTCCAATTTTCAAAAATGCGTTTTTAAAAATAAGTTAAAAATTTATAAAGAAAACACAAAACGACCAATTTGTCGTTTTGAGTGTTTTCAGTTATAATCAAGTCAAAATTTTCAAAACGCGTTTTTAGTGTTTTCAAAATAATTTTTCAAAATGTAAAAAAGAACATGTTTTTAACAATCTCAAAATGGACACTCAAAACACAAAACTTAAAATGAATTCAAAATTCAAAAAACAAAATTGAAAGACAAAGAGAATGACCCGTAAATTTCCAGCCAATAATGGTAGATGGTGAAGCTAAGGTTACCGAAAATACTGACCTTAGTTTTCTAACAAGAAACCTGAAGTTCCATCTTCAAAAATAGATGGTCTTGAGGCTATTAAGGTTTTTTTGGAAAGGACTATGAAATTGAACTAAAAATTCACCAAGTGTTTGAGAAAATCGGACCAACTTGAGGCAATGCGCCATGGGTTAACCTATTCAAGGACAATAGGAATATTGATGAAGGTTTTTAACCACATACTTGCGCCATACAGTCGGATGGTGTGGTTTTGGAAGATCGAGATATTGATGACGTTGATGAGGCTTGGGGACATTGCCTCCGTTGACGTTGAAAAGTGTATGAACCAATTCAAGTCAATTTTGAATGTAAATAAAGATTTTTATTGATGATCACTTATAAATTATTTTTATCAAAGAAGATATTTGAAATATGAAGGTCTCCCCTTTTTATCTTTACTAAAGAATACCATGCTCATTTTTATAGGAAAAGAAGAGTTAGTATCTTTCATATTCCTGTCTTGTCAATCAAGAGTACCAAACTGAAAAAGTACGTTAATGGCATATTCATATTGGTTATTGAGGTCGGTTGCATCAGGTTATCATGAAATCGTCCTTTAAATGGGTCCCTAGCAATTAATGAACTGGTAAGAGGACGAAGCTACATCATATGATTGGTGAAGTAGGTGGACGCTGATTTAAGTCCTGAATATAATTAATTGATTGGATGTTTTAACAATGTGTAAGGAATCTATAATTATTATGTTCCCTCAAACCACGACGGTCACAAATACGAGCTGACCTTATAAATCTGACCTTAATTTAGAATATACTGAGTGTACTTAACTAACAGATTTAATTAGGTCGGATGTCAACAACCTCGTTGGGTACCTTGTTGGGCGATTACCAAGTAAAGCTGCTCTACTTCGTTTATGTGATACTTTGGAAGGTATATTATCGTTATTTTGTTCACGAAAGTGGTTGGCTTATCTTCAAGTTTGATAATGAGGCTTCAAAGGCCAGTGTACGTTACGGGGGACCTTACTTTGTAAATTTTGGTAAGCTCTTATGCTTAAAATTATGCTACGATACTATGAGTTAGATGATAGTGAAATTAGCAATCTATCGGTTTGATCAATCTGCACGGGTTGCCACTAGATTGTTGGAACCAAAGAGCCTTAAGTAAGATTACATCTATAGTGGGAAAACCTATTTCAACTGACAAACTAACATCGACAAAAGAAAGACTTTCGTATGCTATAGTATTGGCTAAGGTAGATTATTTGGAAGCACTAGTGCAATCTATTCACATAAACTGTTATGTTAATTTTGCCCAGAATCTCTAATACCAATTGTTGAGAATTCAAGAATCACGTATCGCTCGATACCACTTGATATGAAATCAATCACCAGTTGAAATGTTGAAGTTAGACATAATAATGAAGTATTTGATCACAAGCAAAAGAATAAAAGAAGACAAGAAAATATGGCAGATGAATTAGGAAATTTTATTGCACCAATAATAATGGAGTAATATACAATTGATCATAAAGTTCTAGTAATCTCTTTTCTCACACTATGAAATTTTATAGAAGAGCCTAAAATTTATAGGAAACATGTAAGGGACGTCCAAACCCTTCTAATAGAGTTGTTGATAACATAGGATGCCAAAAACCGAGTCCAAAATGAAAAATGAGAAAAAAAGGGGAAAAAATCGGAACAGGTAAGGGAGGTGTCGAGACGCCCGTGCCCGGCGCTGAGCATTCTGCCCAAAATATTTATTTTTTTGTTCCAAGTTGTTTTCTCCATCCCGAACTATTCTTCAAATCTATTACCAATTTTCAACTCTCAATGGGCTTTCAAAATAGAATTCCACTGCAACGAACAAAGTTCCAAAATTTTCTCTATCTGGAGAAGAAAATCTTTTTACAAGGAATAAACTGATTCTTCAACAATAATCAAAACTGATTTCTCCAACCAAACACAAAATACTCCACATCTTCCAATGAATCCAAACACTATTCTACAAAATTATCCCAGATTCCCAAAAAATCATAATGATTTTAAAATTCACCAAACTGGGTTGTAACATACTCTAAAGCAGAATCAAACCCAAATGCTTTAAAGAATGCCCCTTGCTAGATTGTAAACCCTCTACTACGTTGAAAGCATGCTCAACAAAATCAGCATCTACATACCTTTACCACTGGATCCGTCCCTAGCAATTGAATACAATGGCACCGCAGGTGATGGTAGCAAAGCGGCATTATCCATATCTCTGAACTCCACTAAGCAGTATTCTTCAAATTCGATATTTTACAAGTACCAAAAGGTATTGTACTAAACTAAATGTCCACCATGGTACTGAACCTGTGCTAATTGACTCTTCTAGATTCTGCACAACCCTACAAGATGTATAACTGAAATATTTTTTGTCCCTCCAATACAACCATACACCATTACAAACTTTTAAAACTCCACCTCCACCAAATAACTCATAACCCTTTGAATTAATGATAGACAACCAGATAAGATTCTTCTTCAAATTCAAAACATGTCAAACCTGACAAAGTTTTCTAATTGTCTCATCCAATAGCTTTAACCTGACCGTACCAATTCCAGCAACCTAATAAGGTGTGTTGTCTCACGTAACCATGACACATTTGGAAACAGTTTCATATGTAGTAAACAAATCCTTATTAGAACACATATGAAACACACACGTTGAATCTAGAATCCAATCCTCCTTTGGTTTAGACCCGATTTTAGAAATAGCTAAGAGATCTTACTCAATTACAATGTTTTCTGCTAGGCCTGCTTCACCTGAAGTCTCTAATTGTTTCCCATATCGACTTGTAGCCAACATTTCTTTACTGCAATTTGTAGCAGTCTTTCTTCTTGCAGAAGTTACAAATCTGATTACTGAACTTAGACTTTGATCTACTCCCTCTAGAACCACCATGAGCAAGCATTCTCCATCTTTGAACTCTAAAACCAGATGCCCTATCTTCTCTTTTGAAAACAAAGCATCATAGACCTTCTCTATGGTGAGAATATCACGATTATACAAGATCGTGTTTCTAAATGAACAAAACAAAGCAGGCAACGAAGAAAATAGGATCAAGGCCAAATATTCTTCATAATAATTTACTTCCAAAGTTTTCAAATCAGCGACGATCTCTTTAAATACGACCAGGTGATCTTCCAATGATTCTCATTCTGCCATTCGATGAGGGTATAAACGCTGCTTGAGAGACAACTTTTTTGTAAGACTTTTAGTCATGCACAATTTCTCCAATTTCAACCATAAAGCAGCTATTGAACCCTTCTTCAAGACGTCTTAAAGAATGGTATTCGGTAGATGAACATGAATGTGAGAAACTGCCTTCTTATCCTTCCGTAATTTTTCCTCTGCGGTCAAAGTTGCGGCATCTTGTCAATTCCCAGCAACGCATAATCCAAATCCCGCTGTGCAAGAACTGCACACATTTTAACTTGTCATAGCAAAAATTTAGTGCTTCGATCCAAAAGCAAAATGTCATACTTCATGGAAGCCACCACAAATAAAAACCTCGAACAAATCAAACCATGCGCTCTTCCGGAACTATCGAACCTAGGCGCTCTGATACCACTTGTTGTATTAATTATGCCAAGAATCTCTGATACCAATTATTGAGAATTCAAGGATCACGTATCGCTCGATACCACTTGATATGAAACCAATCACTAGATTGAGATGTTGAAGTTATATGATACAATAATGAAGTATTTGATTACAAGCAAAAGAATAAAAGAAGACAAAAAAATATGTAGAGGAATTAGGAGATTTTATTGCATCAATAATAATGGAGAAATATACAATTGATCCTAAAGTTTTAGTAATCTCTTTTCTCATACTATGAAAATATATAGAAGAACCTAATATTTATAGGAAACATGTATAAGACGTTCAAACCCTCCTAATAAAGTTGTTGATGAAGTATAATGCCAAAAAATCGAGTGCAGAACAAAAAATGAGAGAAAAATGAGAAAAATCGGCATAGGTACAAGTGGCGCTGCGGTGCCAGGCATTTTGCCCAAAATATTTTTTTGTTCCAAGTTGTAAGACCGGAAAGACAAAAGATGATGCACAAACCTATACTATAGAAAGTCAGCAGAATATGAGAGCTGCCAAGACAGCTGGGACGGCAGACTATGGGGAGAAAAATGAAATGCACCTAGTGAATCAGAAGGATGATGAAGAATATTAGTTTACCGTCCGTCGTGAACAGAAATAAGAAACAGAGTAGCAATCAAAGTGAACAGAGTAATGAAACGTAGAAAACAGGGGTAGCGAACTGTGAATTCATAGGTTAGAGACAGATTCAAATGTCAAGCTTAAAGGGAAATTGAATAAGTCATATATTGCAGTAGTTAAAAAGAATAAATGGAATGACAACGCCCTTCGTATATCATCATGAAGGCCACATTTTGGAACATCAAGAGCTTCAATATGCCCATGAAGCAAAATAGGGTACGTCACCTCGTTAAGCAACACAATATTGATGTTTTTGGTGTTTTGGAGATGAAAGTCAACCAAACAAAGTTAACGCGGATCGTGGAAAATAAATTTGGTGGGTGAAGGTAAGTGGATAATTTTCTTTTCCGCTGGCTCAAAGAATTTTGGTCCCATGGGATCTAGCAAAATCTGATCTTCAAGTTTTGGATGCTACTCCTCATGTGATACATTGCTATGTTATTTGCAAGGTAACTTCCATTTAACCTTGTATTAGTTTCAATTATGCATTTCACTCTATTGTTACTCGTAGATCTATTTAGAACAATATAGTAGATTTTAGTGCAGAGTGTTCAAGCTCTTGGTTGATCATGGGAGACTTTAACAATGTCCTAAGATATGATGAAAGAAATAACGGAACATAAGTAATCCCATATAAAATCAAAGACTTCGAGAATTGTTGCCTGAATATGGGTCTTTTGATTTGAGGCCCAATGGATGCTTTTATACATGGACAAAAAATTCACAAGCAAGCACACCTGCGGTGTGGAGCAAGATTGATAAATCCATGGTAAACGAAAGGTTCTTGCAAGCTTGTTTTCATGGCAGAATTTCAACCGGCGGGGTGCCTTTTGGATTACTCGCCTTGTGTTCGTTGAAATTCGACAAGTGTACGGATCGTGACAAGTAATAAAGTGAATTTATCAAGTCCGAATATCGTCTCACAGAGACTATTATTTACTATAAATTTTTAAACTAACCTAACTTCAATTTAAATTAAAATCGTAACCAATGGTCAAATCAAGTTTTGTTTTCTAAACGAAATTCTGATAAATAAAATACCAA
>CAIGRP010015411.1:0-10493 GCA_903798385.1 Fraxinus cuspidata
AAAAAAAAAAATAATAATAAAAAATAAATAAAATCTCTTTAGTGGACTATTTCCATAAAAAAACAAAGCCAAACGAACACCAAAAGATCCAAAATTTAAATATTTTCCACGTGAAAAATTATATCAATCAAACACAATTAATTATAACTCTTAATAAAGCATTTTCTTTCCACCCAAATTTCACATTTGCAATCAAACAGACCCAAGATATTTTGCAATGACTCAGAATTGAGAAAATGGAAGGGATAGGGATGGAAAAAATGCTCGGCGGCTCGGGCTCGGCTCTGAAAAAGCTCGAGTCGGGCCAGGCTCGGGTTCGTTACCGACCCTGAGAATATAATATATATATATGTAAATTAAATTTTTTTAAGTTTAAATGTATTTTTTTATATATTAATATTTTTTTATTATTTATAACACGTATAAATTGCACAAATTTTAAATACATTATAAAAATTATAGAGTTATAAAGATTTTTTTTAAAAAAATACGAGCCAACTCATTTTTTAAGTTTAAATGTATTTTTTCATATATTAATATTTAGTTATTATTTATAACACGTATAAATTGTACAAATTTTAAAAAAAATACGTGTCAACTTGGCTTGGGCCCGCTAAGGCTAGAGCCGAAAGCTTGGGCCGAGCCTTATTTATTTTTTTGTTGAGCTTTTGCTCGGTTCGGGACTAATAAAGCTCGGACCCGTTTTACTTGAGCCGAGCTCGAATTTTGAGTTTCTGCTCGTGGCTCGACTCGACTTGTTGACATGGCTAGGTAGGGATGACAATTTTCCCCCCCTCCCCTCAAAACGGGTTGGCGGGGAAGTGGCAGGACGAGGGTGCCCTGCCCTGAACCCGCTCTCCTCGCCCCGCCCCGTGAAGAATAATAATAATAAAAATTAATAAATTATAAAAAAAATTAATTAACTGAAAAAAAAAATTATAAAAGGGGCGAAAAACGCGACCCGAACCCGCGGGTTAGGCTGGGGAGTCGCATGGCGCCCCGCCCCGAACCCGCCCTGTTGCCAATACTAGAAAAGGGGAAAGGAATGTCACGTCACATCGCTCCGTCCCGAACCCGCCCCGTTACCAACACTAGAAAGGGGAAAGGAATGTCACGTCAATAAAGTGAGAACTTTTCAATTATACGGTTATAAAACACTTTTAAAACACTTTTCACATAGGGCGTTGTTGATCTCACGTTTTGACAAAGTCTACCACCAAACTTTTTATCAGGAATATTTTTTGGTAAAATCATTCAGGTGAATATTGAATGGTACGCTGATGGCCTCCTAAAATATATGAATTTTATAGGAAACATTTGACATTTTCTTGTTTGAACTTTTGAAAAATTACTTATAAACAAGAAAAATGTTGATTATATATCAACGTTTACATAATTGTTTTACAGATTAAAGAGATGTCAAAAAGAAAGTGAAGAGATTTTTTTTTATTTGGTTGATGCCAATCAAATCTTGTCATATCATCTGTTGATAAATAAATTTGTAAATGATGATATACATATAATACAACCGTATAAACAAAATATTATGAGCTAGCAAGCAAGAAGGATAAGCATGTTGAAGCTAAGCCTATATTTAACCCTCATTTTTTTAAAATTTATTTTTACCATTACATTTTATAGGATATACAATTCTTATTAATTTTTTGATCATATATTTCATCAATTTTTATTAAAATTTACTAAAATCTGATTTCTATTTAAACCAAACAGGGATTAAATTTAAAATTGACTTAAATTCACTTATTAATAACTTTTTTATTTCAAAATGTATTTGGATATATTATTTTTTACTACAAATAAATTATTTATTTCGATACTAAGACATGAGTTACTTTGCGAAATAAGAACTTATATTGAATTTTCACAAATGAAAAATGTATTTTAAAATTTACTTAAATAAATTTTCAAGCTTATCCTAAGTCCTAACACGCACGCATGCGTTGGCACCAGTCACCAATGTTGAAATGGGAAAAATGGTAAAAAGCCAACGTAGGACGCTCGAGTGTGATTTCTTCTTTCTATTTATTGAACTCAGCATATATATTAATCCCAACAATTTCTTCTTTAAATTTCCAATCATCCGGCTCACCAAATATGTAAAAAAGTTTACTCGTTAATAAATAATGTAAATTATGGAAACACGCCTTCAAGAGTAACTATTAATGTTAAATTTTATCTTCTAAGATATTTCAAACTTTTCATGTCGACAAAAATATATTTACAATCCTCACTTTACCCTCATCTTTTTGCAACTTTGAAAATATGTATTTCTCATTTTTCTTGTCTTTTTAAAGTAGATGAAAAAATTACGTTTAGCTTAAATAAAGCTCATTTTTCCTCTTTGGGCAAAAATGATACATTTCAATCTAGCTTGTTTAGATAAAATTATATTGGGATTATAATGAAAAATAATAAGGATTTTGATGTTTGTACATAAAAAAATAACCTGAAGAAATGATTGAAATGATGTGGAGGAAGAAAATTAGATGAAATAGCTAACTGTGTTTTAAACCGATATATAATAGAATGTCATGTGACATTATGTAAAATATTATGTAATTCTAAAGGTAAGTGTAGTATTGTCCAAATTATAATGCTATCCGAACAAGCACATCACGAAAACTAAATAACGTACTAAAAAAATATATATGTGTAGGAAAAGACAGAATTCAAAACTTTGAACCCTCTTCAGTGCAAATTGTTGCATTTTCTGTTTTACGATAAAAGTTAGAGTAATGCTATTTAGCGTCATTGGTATTATAACCTCAGTTTATATGTCGTTATTGTAACACTAAATGTGCCATTCATTCTACCTTTCATTTAGTCTATCACCTGACACTATATAGACTGGAGGTTATAATCTCAACGAGACTAAATAGCTTTACTCTAAAAGTTATTCAATTTCTTGATTTTAGCTCGGTGTAAATATAAGAAGTATCATAAAAATAAAAATTGAAGAAAATATAATTAAATAAAGTGAGGTTAAATAGCATTACTCTAAAAAGTTATTCAATTGCTCGATTTTAACACGGTGTAAATATAAAAAGTATCATAAAAATAAAAATTGAAGAAAATATAACTAAATATGCACAAAAAACGTTTATATTTCATTAGAGAAAAAGTTTGTAAAAAATATTAGTATGTTACAATTGATCGAATTGATCAAAATACAAATTATCAAAACTTAACGTAATTTAGTGAATACTTACTATTAATCTCCTGTTGGGCGCCATTAACCATTTTTTTTTCCTTCATTTTCAACCACTTATTTTTTAAAAAATTTCTATCTCAAAATACTTTTTTTTTTTTTTCAAAACCTCATTAAAATGGAGCCTAGATCGTTTTGGAACAATAAGTTGTTCGCAATTATAGTTAAAAAAACTCAGAGTTTTGGAAGAAACTAATTATATTTCATAATTTATTATTACAGAAGTTTAAAAAATCAAATTCTTTCACTAAAAGCAATACTTTCAATTAAATGAAAAGTCTTAAACATGAGAAAATAGAGAAAAAAAAAAGGTAGAAAATTTAAGCCCATGTTTCGCAACCATTAAAACAAAACTCTTTTTTTTTTCTTAAACTCATTTTCAAATATATATTCTCACAATAAAATACTTTACATATAAATCCAAAAAAATTTCATACTTTTTAACTACACTTTTTCTAGAAAATCACTATTCAAAAACTCATTTTTCCCTCGAACAAAACTCATTTTAATGATTTTGAAGATATTATAAAAGAATAAAGTAGGTAATACAAATTCTGAGTGATTTTTTTATCGAAAAATTATCAAGTACTTAAAAGTACTTATAATCTTAGTTTCATTTTTTTTTATTTTTCTTTTTAAAATTGAAATTCATTTATCATTTTTAAAACCCTATAAATGTAGGGTTTCGAGAACTAGATATAGCTCATGTTTGAGCCGCATTAAAATTTTCATTATCATTCTTCTACTCATTTTCAACCACACATTTTTCAATAAAATAATATTTTCCATCACTTCAATAACTTTTCCTTCCGTTTCAAGAAAACCTTTTAAGTTTGAATTTTTTTATAGTAATCCAATTGTTTTAAAATATAAATTTTCAAAAAAAAAAAAATTAGTTAAAATTATTTTATCGAGATTAAGAGACTTTGTAGTTCAATCTAACAATTTAAAATTTCAATTACATTGAAGAAAAGAACAACTTTGACACAAGTCATCCATAAGATGTGAGCTAAAAGTTGAACTGAAATAAGTCACCAGAGACGAGATGTGTCAAATAATGAAAGGTTGAAGATAAGAATACAACAAAAAAAAAATTAGAGCATATGTGCATCAATTAACAAATGTTGGAGGACTTCTTTGTAATTAAAAATTGTTTTAACAAAAAAAATGTTATGTAAATATAATTGTCCTTAAAAATTCTTAAAGAATCGCGTAACAAAGAATGTGATATTTATAAGTTACTTCTACTCTTTTTATTTAAAGACAATTTTAATTTTAATCACACATTCACAACTACTATCCACTTATTGTTTATAAATTTTGTGAAATTCATTACTCATCTCATTATAATTTCCTTATAATGGAACTCATACACACACCTCTTTCTCGATTCAATTTGTTGACCATGTGCCATGCTCAATTCTGCTCATGAGCCCTACGAAAAATGAGTTGAACCAAGTTGGCCAACGAACTGATATAAAAATTAAAAAAATAAATATCAACTAAAATACAAAAATCGAGTTAAATGTTTCATCATTTATTAAATTTATACTTTCGTCACACTTTACTCACTGAACTTTAAAGATTCTTTCATGTGATAATTGAACTTTAAGACGTTGCACTCACTTAATATGTTTCGTTAGTTATTGAACTTATACATATATCGCGCTTTACTTATTGAACTTTAAAAAGTTTTCGACTGGTCGTTGAACTTTACTCCTTAAATACAACTGTTTACAATTTGAAAATTTTGAAGTATAAAATACCATAAACGAAGAATATGTCATTCTTTCCTCTTTAATTATTTTGTGACCACTCTAAAATTATATTTTGTCAGTCTTGATTAATATTATTGATTCTAAATCGAAAACTTAAATGTCAGCGTGACATATAATTTTTTATTTTCTTGATTTAGGTCTACAATCTTAATTGAAATAAAGAAATAATTTCTCTATTTTTATTTTCTCGTTGTAAAGGAAGATTACAATCTGAAGCTAGCATTTTTGTTTCCCCATGAACATAGCTTTTGGCAATGAGTGAAATTATATTTTCTTGTCCAATACCAATATTCTTGCATTATATTGATGGTCATTTATTTAGTCGGTATTTATTTTATTTTATTTTTTAATTTGGCTCAAATCTTATAGAACATCAATTTTATTAAAAAATATTAAGAAATTTAGTGATTAATCATAAGCTTTTTTAACTTTAGTGGGTAAAGTGTGAAAGAAGTATAAGTTTAGTGATTAATGAAATATGGTGAGTAAGTAATGTAGTGCAACATGCTAAAGTTTATTGGCCACTCGAAAATATTTTAAAATTTAATGACTTATGAAATTTGGTCGGTGAGTGATGTAGTGCAATATATTAAAGTTCAATGATCACTTGAAAATATTTTAAAGTTCAGTGAATAAAATGTGATGAAAGTACAATTCAATGACCGATGAAACATTAACGGTGTATTTGATTGACTTTATCTTTCATGAAAAAAGTCATTTTTCCACACAATTTTCTACTTTAAGTTGTTTGATTGACACTTTTTCTATGATAAATATTTTTAGGAAATCGGTCACGTGACTATATTTTTCTCAAAAATAAGAAAAAAAGTTCTTTAGGATGGGGTATGTTTTTTTTTTTCAGGCAGTTCACTATTTTTTTCTCTCATTTACCAATATAACATCTTTTAGGTAGAAAATTAAACAAATCAAACACATTTAGCCATTGTTTAAACCTCATTTTGGGGAAAAAAATAGTTTGAATAGTGATTTTTGGAGAATATATGGTTAAAAAATAAGAAAAGATTTTCAATTTATACGTTAAATTATTTTATTAAAAATTATGTAATTGAAAATGAGTTTTTGATAAAATATGGTTCAATCAAGGGCTTAATTAATAATTTATTTTACAAATAATTTTTAGACAATTCAATTGTTTAGAACTTATTTAGCCCCTGTTTGACACCCATTTTAATCACATTCTCATTATCATTTTTTTCTATTTCTTTATTTCAACAACACATTCTCCAAATAAAATAATATTACATTAAAATCTAAAACTTTTCATCACATTCTCCCATCAATCACTATTCCAAAAATTCTATTCTTATTTAGCGTGTGTTTGTCTCCCATTATTATAGAAAAAATTGAGTAATGAATAGTATTTTTGGAGAAGGTGGGGTCGAAATTGAGCCTGCATTTGATGTACATTAATACAAAAAAATGGGTTAATTATGTCACATCATGCATAGTGGCACAATTATAGTGGTTGTCATTCTATAGATTTTTATGCATTCTTTCCGTTTTTTTTGTCCCTATTACCCTTGTTACACTATTCCAAATTTCTTGAATTTAATGGGCAACATTTTGTTGACGGTGGAAACAACCATTATCTTCAACATAGAAATTTATAAATTTTTACGTCTTTGCCAAATTATGAAAGTGATTCATTTCCGTAAATTCTACTTAATATCTTGTTCCAATAAATCCCGCATTTAACATACAGTTCGTAACACATTACTACGAGCATCAAATATTTTGACCGACGTTCCCACGCATGAACACGGCTCAATTTTTACATCGAAGGAGATTTGTGGAAAAAAAAAATCACACATGTTGTGCCATATAATCGCGAAGTCTGTCCCAATTACTTCTCTATATTTTTGGAGCATTCATTACGGCATGCATTTCGTCCTCGGCGGTTGGTAGCTCCACCTCGGTAGCCTCATCATTCGTTTTTACTGTACGAAACGTCTCGTCGACCACTCCAGACCGATGTAGAGAATTATGAATACCCATCATCGCGACAACAACGACAACTTGAGTGCGAAACGAATAACTTGGCATACGATCAAGGATTTCCCATCTTTGTTTCCACACACCAAACGTACGTTCAATGACATTCCTGCAGGACAAGTGGTGGTAGTTAAACCTCTCATGAGCGTTACAAAAATGACGACGATGATGACCTGTCCATCGTCGCGAAACTCTTGAAAATTGTACAATATATCCGACCCTTTGTAAGGGGCCATATATTCCGGCCTATATGCAAACCCAAAGTCAACCAAATAATATTTTCCTGGTGCTGGTAATGGGAAATGAATTTTCAGACTATGTATAGCGCGAGCTAGTATATGAGCGTTTACGTATTCTCGATTGTGCCTGCAAGCACGAAGGTGAAGCACATATTAAAGTCACAAACTGCTATTACATTTTGTGTTGGCACTCCTTTTCATCCAATGAAGTTCACCCATTCTTGACGAGGAAGAACAGCTTTCACATGCATTCTATCAATAGCATCAATGCAATCTTGAAACAAGGGATGCTTATTTGGGTCCAGCTTGTGGGGCTCTTCGCTATCGTTGTAGTTCAGTCTTGGCTAAATGAGCCGAGCAGATAACGCAACGATGGCACGTAGAACCTCCTTGAAGTAGTGACATATTGTTTGTAAAGAATGATTGAAAATCGTTGTCACCTGTCGGTATCCCTTTCCATGCGCTAATATGCACAAGAACATACCGACTTGCTCATAAATATCGACTTACTGGCTACTGCGTAAGCCATATTTGTCCCTTAGGATATGTGCAAAGTTTCGCAATTGCTGTGGTTACATTCGGAATTTTTGATAGCACATTTGTCCGTTCTTTTATATTGCTTCTTTCACAAACACATGGCCGTTTCTTGTGAAAGAAAATCGTCGATGGGACTCTGTTGTTTGCGATAGTATTTTCTTGTGTCACTTGATGAAATTTGACAATATGTTACCCATTTCATGACATCATCTGCTTGTTCACGAACAAACTCTTTATCAAAGACGTTTTCTTCGTCTTCGGATAATAATTGAAGATCACAGTTCAAGTTGAGATCGTCCATTGTGTGATTGTAGACTTATGACACTTTTCACTATTACTTTTGGATAACTTGATGAAGAAATAAACGACTCGTTCAACAGGAAGGATGTGTTCATAACATAGAATCCAACCCAGAATTGTATTATATATACACGGTGCAGCAATTATAGGCACGTTTTTTTTTTCTTTTTGGGCTGGTGACATTACAATTATTGTACGTTATTGCTTGAAAATTATAAGGCTCAATGTACTGTAATGCATGTAAAGTTTTAAAATGATTGTACGTTATGGAATTGAAATTAAATTGGTCACTCTACTAAATTGCATGTGAATTTTGCAAATGATTGTACTTTATGGTTTGAGAAATACAAGGCTCATTTTACTATACTAAATAGTTCAAAAAAAAAAATTCCGTACTGTTCTGTTTTTGTTCGCACAAAAAAAAAAAAAAAAACAACAAAAAAACAAAACGCATGTAGAAGTTGCCCACGAACCATTCACTCCTATGACATAATGCAACAGTTAATATTACAGACCAAAACAGTTTATAGACAATAAAAGCAGTAAATCTCATCTATGAATACAAGAAAAGAAACATGAATGCAGTACAAAAAAAAAAGACGATAGAGTTCAGCAAATACATGACTTAATGAGGGGATTTCTAGTCCCTGTTAAACTATCACTCAATCCACTCAAATTTTTCATATGTGTCCTGCATGACCCTGAACATGTCTCGATAACATTTCTATGCAAGAAGCGTATAAGCAAAAAAGTATAAGGGCTTGCGTCGTTTGAGGCATCCTGCCTCAAGCAACTCCTCCACGCCTGCAACTCCAGCATTCTTATTCGAGCTCATCATTTTGTTAATCTTCGCCACCACTTCCTCGGCGGCACTGTTTGCCCGCTCAACTGCGAAAGACAAGTCTGTTGCTAAAACTGTCTTCTACTTCTTCTTCCCTTTATGGGTGCTCGTCCTCAACTTCCTCTTCTTGCCACTCCGAGGTGCATCAGTGTGAATGCTAGAGGTATCGTTCCTCTTGTCGCCCTCGTCACTCGAACCAGTGCTCTCTACATCGATAAGGATTGCATCCCTGTGGTCATTGGCTGCACTATCCTCAAATAAATCGAATCCTGTACGATCAATTACCCCCAAAAAACCAATTCGAAGTAGCGTAGGCACTCAGCCAAATTACATTAATCTTTTCGTTCCACCATTTCTCAGGTGCAACAATTCGGCCATCGAACGGGTTGTACGGACACCCGTACAGGACAGCAGCTCGATAAACCTTTTATGCTCCCTACGTATTGCATCCTAGTGGTTGCGAAGTTGTATTTTGCTCCAATTGTGTTCAGATATGGAGTTGAACAACTTAACCACAAGATCCCAGCCAGCTTTCGTGAAATTTTTCCATGACGATGGCATTCAGTAATGGCAGTTTCACATGCCGCTATGAAGGTTCGTCTCTTTGCCTCTCTCCATCGTGCATATTTTTTGGAGACTTCAGCCATCGAATCATCAATAGAGATAGAGGAACCAGCCCGTTGAACGCTACCAACCTGCGGGATTGAAAAATTGATGTTGAAGCAACTGAAACAGAAGAAAAAAAAATCAACAAAAGTGGACAACAAAGTCTCGAACAAAATGTCGAGTCGATGTTCGTGTATGGTACCTACGGATTATACCGTTCCATTTTCGCGAGAATGGGTTGAAGAGGCAATTTGTACGCCTTTGAATCTAATGGATGGAGTCTTGGCTTCAATCTGTCAAGCTTCAACTTGTAACCCAATGAAAATCGACAATCTGTGGCCTTTCTGTTTTCGTTGCAGCTGAATAGTTTTTCTACAAAATCTCAAACTAAATCCCCGCTAAGCAATATGTGCTATTTATAAAATTACATTGAAGAAAGTTGATTATGTTGAGAGAAATAGCAATTCACAAGCATAATTTAGGTTGTAACCACAATAAAAAGTTTCCAAACATTCCATTATTTATAAAGAGAAGCCCATAGTTCACCATTGATATTTCAGCTCAAGTCCACAACAATAACATGCTCCATGGATATTTTCCTAAGCTCAGCACTCACTTTTCTCTCTTTAATCCTATCCATTTTCAAATTCCAACTTCCCATCCGTAAACTACTATACAAGAAAAAATATCATCCAATTGGCGACACAAATTTTCACCAGCTGATGAACTTCGATAGGCTGCTCTTGCCGAAAAATACAGGACTTACATGCTTCGTTAAAGGTTAACAATAAAAAACACACCCTTGACAGCATAAATGTACTACTCATAGTCAAAATCTTCTTCGTTGAATAAATCCACCCTTCTAATACATCTCAGAGGTGAAGCTTCGGTTTTTTTTTTTCTCTTAGAGCAGATTGAACAAAAAAAAAAAGAATTGGCAGCTCTGTGAG
>CAIGRP010015412.1:0-10154 GCA_903798385.1 Fraxinus cuspidata
GAGGCGTTCTGTACGTTCTTCTCCCATTCTAGGGTTTTAAAATATGTATTTATAGTTGTTTCCATGGTAGTTGACTTCAATTCGAAAAACAGAGTTTTCATGTTAGGAATGAACTATGCGGCTGCATAGTAGCAAGTCATGAGGTCGCATAGAAAATTGAAACTAGGCTCTAAAAATCTCTTGAACGCCTCTTGCGACCGCATAGAATTAAAGTTATGCGACCGCATAGTTATAGGTTTCTTCTGTCAGACAGCTTTCAATATTTTTGTCATATCTTCCACTCCCAATATCTGATTGTAGTGATTCTAGTTGTGTTGGAAAGAACTCAAAGGGCTATAACTTGCTTTAGATATCATCTTCCAATTCAATCTTTTTCCATTTCAAAAATGGGTCTCAATATGAGGATAAAAATCAGTGCATAACTTTTTCGATTGGAAATTGATGTGTGATCATACTTTGATGATATTTCATTCCTTGGATGTCTTCTTTCATCTAGTTGACACCTAAACTCTCAAATCTTCATTGTAAGTTCCACATAACTTTTGAGTATTTGCATTTCAGTCCCCAAACTTCGTTTTCTTTCATTTTGGTCCTTATTCGCTTATTTCTTCCAAATTACGCCATATCCATAGAATTACCACCTAAATCAACATATGAACGTAATCAGTACATTTTGGTATTGAGTAATCATTCGAGCACATAAAATAAGGAGGAAAAAATATGCATTTTACATTCTTATCGGTCATTTCGGAGATAATGCAAAAGAAAAATTATTGGAATCGAAAATATTGGTAATCATTCTTCTCCTTCTATTGAAAACGTGTTATTGGTAGATGAGCTTAAACATAATTTGTTTAGTATTAGTCAATTATGTGATAAATTTAATCTTTTTAAATCCGATTCTTCTAAATGTCTTATTAAGGACGCTACATCAAAAGAGTTAATATTTATAGGGAGCTGTAGCAAAGATATGTATATCATAAATATCGAATTTGATAGTGATGAAATTTTTTATCGAAATTGAAGGAGGATACTTGCTTGTAGCATAAGAGATTAGACCATGTTAGGATGGATCCTCTTTCAAAAATTTTCAAAATTATTTTTTCAAATGTTTACAAAATTTAAAGTTTGATAAAGATAAATTTGTGATACTTGTCAATTTAATAAATAAGTAAAAACATCCTTTAAACCTAAAATGTGTTCTTCGACTACAAAATCACTTCAACCATTCTACATAGTTCTTTTTAAACCTTCAATAACCGCTAGTTTGAATGGAAAACATTATGCATTCGTCATTGTCGATGACTTCTCTAAATTCACTTGGGTTCTATTCCTAAACCTCAAAGATGAAGTTTTATATACTTTCAAACACTTTCGCAAAAAGGTTCAAAATGAAAAAGAATACTCTATTACAACTATTAGAAGTGTTCATGGTGGAAATTTTGATAATCTCGCTTTTGATAATTTTTGCAATGAAAATGGATATGAACATAACTTCTCGACTTCTAAAACTCCTCAACAAAATGATGTAGTAGAAAGAAAGCGCACATTGCAAGAAATGACTTGGACCATGATAAATGAAAATAGCATGCCAAAATACTTTTCGGTGGAAGCGTCAACACCGCTTGATATATACAAATAGAGTTTTAGTTAGTCAAAAGAAAACGAATACCCCATATGAGCTTTGGAAAAATAAGATTCCAAATATCGGTTATTTTAAAGTTTTTTTGCTGTAAATGCTTTATTTTAAATACAAAAGAAAATTTGGAAACATTTAATTCAAAATCCGATATTGGGATCTTTCTAGGTTACTCATTGACATGCAAAGCTTATAGAGTCTTTAACAAAAGAATTCTAGTCGTTGAAGAATATATGCATATTACTTTTGATAAAACTAATTCTCTTAATTGTGAGAAAGGTATTGATAATGATGTAGGATTAGAAACTCCTTTCGAACAAATGGAAAATCAAGACCGAAGCAAGGATTATCCAAAAAATGAATACAAGGAAGAAGTAAACGTTTAACAAAGTGAAGTAGAACCTACCAAAGCATCAAATGATCCCACTCCACTAAAAGAATGGATATTTGTTCCCTCTCACCCAAAGGAGCTTAATATTTGTTATCCATCCAAATGTATTACTACTAGAGCTTCTACTAGAAATCACCTAAGTAGTTGTGCTTTCATCTTACAAATTGAACAAAAAAATTTCAAAGAAGTCGAGTTTGATGATTTTTGAATTCTAGTTATGCAAGAAGAACTAAATCAATTGATAGAAATCATGTTTGGGATTTAGTCGTTAAACTAAATGATCAAATCGTCATCGGTACAAAATGGATTTTTATAAATAAACGAGACAAAAATGGGATTATTGTGCTTAACAAGGTTAGATTAGTGGCACAAGGTTACAATCAAGAAAAAAGTATTGATTTTGAGGAAACCTTTGCACCGGTTGCTAGGTTATAATCCATTCGCATGCTTCTTGCATTTGCTTGTAATAAATAATTTACTCTTTATCAAATGGATGTCAAAAGTGCATTTCTAAATGATTTTATTCAAAAAGAGTTTTTTGTCGGGCAACATCCGGCTTTAAAGATCACAAATATCTGGACTAGGTTTTCAAATTTGGAAAATCTCTTTATGGTTTAAAACAAACCATATGGCATGGTATAAAAAAATTGAGCAAATTTATACTTACAGATGATTTTTCAATAGGAAAAGTGGATACTACTCTCTTTGTCAAAACTCCCAAAAAATGATATAATTATTGTTCAAATTCATGTTGATGATATTATATTTGGTGCAACTAATATCCATCTTTGTGAAGAATTCTCAAAATACATAAGCATGAAATTTGAAATAGGTACGATGAGAGAACTTAAATTCTTCGTTGGTCTCCAAATTAAGAAAATTAGAGATGGTATATTCATATCAAAATAAATACATATTGGACATGCTCAAGAGGTTCAAAATGGATTACTTGAAGCCTATGAACACTCCCATGAGTACATTAGTAAAATTGGGTAAGAAAGATCAAGGTACTTTCGTTGATGTCACAAAATATCGAGGTATGATCGAATCCCTTATTTACTTAACTGCTAGTAGACCTGATATTATGTTTATACCCTGTTTGATCCACATTCTTTCAAAACTCATTCTCAACCACACATTCTTCAATAAAATAATATTTTCCATCACATCCAAAACTTTTCTTTATTTTTTAACTACATATTTTCCATCACATCACTATTTAAAATAAATTCTTCCCTCAATAATATACATCAAACACCCCCTTTGTGTGTGTTTATGTGTTAGATTCAATCAAATCCTAAAAAATCTTATCTTAGTGTCATAAAACGAATTTTGAGATATCTTAGTGGCACTAGAACCTTAGGGCTTTGATATCCAAATGACACAAATATTGATCTTCTTAGTTATTCGGATGCTGATTGGGCCGGTTGTATAAACGATCGCAAAAGCACTAGCGGAACTTGTCATTTTCTTGGTTTGCACTTGTGTCAAAGTTTAGCAAGAAACAAAATTCTGTTGCATTATCAACCGTCGAAGCTGAATATATCTCGGCCACGAGTTGTTGCGTCTAAGTGTTATGAATGAAGCAAACTTCTAGTGATTATCAACTATCATTTGATCATATATTTATAATGTATGATAATATTAGTGCCATAAATTTGTCTAAAAATCCCATATTGTACTCTCGAACGAAACACGTTGAAATTCGACATCACTTCCAAGAGATCACGTACAAAAGTGTAATATTGTGTTAGAGTTTGTGAACATGGAAAATCAATTGGCCGATATCTTTACCAAACCTCTTTCACTTGATAGATTCTCACATATTCGATGAGGCTTAGGCATCATTAATGAATCGAAAGTACTCAACTAAGTTATACTAAGTTCTCATATATGCTTTATTTCTATATGTGGTATTATTTATTTTGTACATTAAAAAAAGTTGGCATCCAGACGAGTCAGACGGACGATCCGGACACTTGTCTGGTTTGACAAAGACTTGAAGGCTCTGTCTATCTGGATGTCCGGGTAGTGAATAGGACGTCTGATTCATCGTAGATACAGATTTTAAATCGCGACCAGACTTCAGTTTTTCCACATTTCATCTTTATTACTCACAATTTTCCTCCTAAATCCTTTCTAAAATCTTCATCTTCCTATATCATAACATCAAATATTCTCCAAATTCACAAAACTCATCACTTCTACATCTCAATTCCTAAAAAAATTCACAATTTCATCCACCACATTTCAAAATCCCCCACAAATTTCGAAACCCTAGCTTTTATTCTCCCTTATTCTTTTTCAATTCTTCCCTACATCATCAATTTTCTACAATCTTGGGGAGCATTTTAAAGACTCAAGAGCATTGTGTGACGATCTCCACTGCCATCATCCGACGAAAAATTCTACATACAACTCGAGGTGACGGGGCAACCCGTTTGAAAAATTCCCTATTTTAATAGGTAAAAATGTTGACTTTGCAGATTTTACTATTGAAACACCCACATTTCATATAGAAGAGTCCTTTGAAAACATGGGGTAAGTGTCTATTGCTACTTTAGAGGAACATGTCTATTCACATCTTATGAAAGAATTTAAAAAAAACATGGTTATTACCCCTCGTTCGGATAAGATTTCGTGTTTACTTAAAAATGTTCGTATCACCATCAACAAAACTCTCATCCGTGATATTTTTGAACTTGAGACGTGCGATATTCAATTTTTTCTCCATAAAACTCATCCCACTTTAGAAGGGTATGACCCTTCCGCGGTGTGTCGTCGGGTCACCGAGAAGAATTTCGAAAATATCACAAAACTTAGTGCAAACCAATTAACTCTTCCATGTAAAGTTTTACAAAATATCATTGCACGTCTTTCTTCCTCGAAAGCGTCATCGAGAAGAGGTAAACTATTTTGATCTTTTTATTCTCGATTCCTTTCTTGTTACATTAGGTCTCATGAAACTTGTGCATTCCACACATCATGTTAAAGCTTTATCTTACGACATGTTTCTCAAAAAAAAAATTCAAACATTTGACATTCTGCTAAATGATGGGTCTTTTGTCAAACTTCGCCCCACATACACCATCAATATACAAACCCTTAAGCGAATGCAAATTGTAAAAGAACATGGTCGGTTGGTAGCACAAACAAAAGGATTCGACCCCACTTCGGATTTATCGACTCTACCATTTGAGAGTGATGAGGATGAAGATGCCGATGATGTACCGCAAGTTCTGAACCCCCTTATGATATTCCTGCCTCTAGTGTTCCTCGTTCTTTAGGAGGAGGATTCACATTATCCGAGAATCACTACAATCTTCTGAACGGTCATATTAACTCCCTCACTTCATCGGTTGACGCTGTTGGTGAAATGCTTCAGCTATTGCAAGTTCAGCAGGCCGCCATCCAAGCTCAACAAGATGCCACTCAAACTCAACAAGATGCCATCTGAGCTCAAGAAAATGCCTTCTAAGCTCACTTCTATGCCTATTTTCATCCACCGCCTCTTCGGGAGCCATATTCATAGATTTTGTTGGATATTTCTTTATGTTTTTACAATGTGTCTATACCACTACTTCGTCTAGCCTATTCTCCTTATGTTATTGGTTTTAAGTTTTGGATATTATTTTGTTGGTTAGTTCTTTATTTTAAATGCTGTGGTTATTTCTTGATCCATGTTTTGTATTATGCTTTTTGCTTATACCAAAAAGGGGAAATAGAGTGAGATGATTATGCATGATTATACATGATCTGACAATAATAAACTTATATATATGAAAAATGGGGAAATATGGAAAATCATTTATGTAATTTGAATGTATGTTTATTAATTTGTAAAAGATAGGGAGAATACAAATTACATGATAAACTTATAATGTATATTTATCCATCAATATGATATCAATTGTTCAAATCTTATCCTGCAAATCATCTTGTTTGTCATAATCAAAATGGGAAAATTGTTGATTTATAGTTGATCTCATGTTTTGATTATAACAATCAAAATTATTTTGTCTCTAACAATTGAATCCAAATCTTCATACCTAATATGGCCAAATTGATCAATTGAAGACAAAATGATTGTTACTTAAAGACTCACAATTTACGATCAAAGAAAGTCGAGATGGAAGCCGAGCAATCACATCAAATCAATCGAAACACTCACATCGAGTCAAGCATTCATGGAAGATATTAGACATAGATGCTTTGAATCCATATGTAAGGGTAAAATGCTTTCATCCTTAGCAATGAAACACTAAAAGCTCAAAAAGTAATTTTTTTATGCACGAGATAAATAATTCATAAAAACGCTCGCATAAAAATTATATCCGAAAAGATAAAATTTTCACTTGATTTTTTAAACTTTCTACTAATATCACTTATCTTGAAAAGTTAAGTGACAATGTCATTCAAGAGTCTATACCTTTTAAAATAATCAAGAAAAGAAAAATTCGGAAAAAAATTGTCCTAACGGACATCCGATTCATCCAACGGTCATAATTTAATCGTACTGAATTCCTACGCACAATGGCTAGTTTAGTTGTCCGGTTCAGTAAGCGGACGTACGAATGAGGCGTCCGATTGGTCAGAAATTTTGACATTTTGACTGCTATAAATACCACTTCACTTTACATTCAGTAGAACACTGTTAAGAGTATTTATGTGAGATATTCTCGAGCAAAGCTACAATGATTTATCTATATCTAATCATTCCTTTTGAAAAAAACTTTTGAAAATCATTTTACTCATCAAAATTTTTCTCACTTAACACTTGAATTTCATTCATTGCTATTCATTAAAGTGTTAAGCCTATTTATCTCTTGTTACTTAATTTAATCATATCATTTATTAAGAGAAAAGTTTCAAATTGTAAAATCACTTTCCTATCAAATTTGTGGATCCTGTTGAGGTCCCGAAAAATACAACATTATATAAGGATCGTTCTACTTATTTGTAAGTCACAAGAAACATTGTAAAGGGTTGGATAGCACCATAAGTCAATTAATATAGTGAAAAGGTCTTGCTCGTACAGAGAGTTCGGTAACGGATGACATGGATCATTGCTTTGGATCGAATCTCTACAATTATATCATTTGCATTATCTCTCTCTTTTACTTTATAGCGTTTACATTTGTGCTTATTATTTGATTTTATCTTTTTAGCTTTAACTTGCTTGAATTTATATTAATTATTCGAAAAAGTTTTAATAACCAATTCGCCCCCCTCTTAGTTAGCCATTCTTGAGCTATCACGAGAGCCATTTGGCTTAATGGAACGTGCGCGGTGGTTATGCATGTGCGCACACAGGGGCCATTCCTGGGCCTAAACGGTCCAACTTCTTAATTTGATTCAAATTCTTATCGAAATCAACTTCAACCTACTGTTTAACCTATAATGGACAATGAGAATGAGAGAATGTATCAAAACCCTACTTTTCACCACAAAAAAGAGGCTAACACATGATTTAAAGACAATTAACACATGAGATTGAAGATTCAAAGTCCGGATAGAAGATTAACGAAAAAGAAATTGATTTTTCACTTTCCAATCATTGTTTTTCATTTCGGGTGATGTTTTTTCCAAATCTTTTTGTGTAATTTTACATAACAACATGCTAGGTTAATTCTTTTCATGTATTGGATGAAGATTCAACAATTTATTATTTATTTTAATTTAAGACAAGTAGTTAGTAACTTTTTGCTTTTCTTGGTTAATTTTGCATGCGTAATTTTTATTATTAGATTACTTAATCACCAATTAAATATATAGTTGTTTGTTATAGTGATGAGAGGCTCACAATAGATCTAGAACATTGTTTGATTAACATACGTGTAATAGACATTAGATATAATATTTATCACATGTGCAATCTTTGAAATGATTGTGAAATTGAACGAGTTCTATTAATTTGAATTTGGACTAAGAATAGATTCGGGTCGTGATTAGAATAGATTTAATTTATCTTAAAAAAGAGAAATAATTATATTAGAATTATCGATTATTAAGAATGCATATGATACTAGCTATGTAATTAAGAATTGAAATAGATACTAATACGTAGATTCGTAATTCAATACACTCATTCCATATAAATACAAAACTCGAGTATGTTTCTGTAGATTAATTTAGATTAATTACAAATTCTCTTGTTCGCTTACTTTGAATCTGATTAAAAAACACTTGAATTGAATTTATTCACTGTGGGACGATAACTCTTAACTCATCACGTATTACTTGTCAACGATCACGTATGCACGAACAAGACTCACAACTTTTCAATCACATAGTTCATCAACTTTTATCAAAATTTACTAAAAATCTAATTTTAATCCTCACCAAACATGGGTTATGTCTGTTGGCCTTGACAGAGTGTCGTCAATCTAAACTTTCCAGCTAATAAATCTGTTAGTTTTTTCAATTCCTTAGGTAGCCAAGGACTTAAAAATATTCATAAACTTCCGTGTTTGGTGGAGAAAAAGCGCTCTGCAGGAATTTCTCCAGTGATTGATTGATGTACTGAAGATGAGCCCTCGCATCTCTTTAGTTTTAGTAATCTTGGCTGCTTCAAACCTCAATTTCGTTTGCTCTGTAGACATCCTTCTCGCATTAGCAAGTAGAGACTCCTCCTCTGGAGCCTCCATAAAAAGCTATCAATTTTGTCTACTCAATTACTGCATATAATGTTACATTTGGATATTCTATGTCGAAAACCTTTATTGGCTTTCACATCCTTAGGCATTAATATGCATTTCGCTATCAACCTTCTTGGAACCTACATGCTATTTCTAACAAGAGGGTGAAATTAGATTCTTAACGCTTATGCCAGTTGCGATCATTGCATTTTTAATCGATAAAGGCTGTTCGCAAAGCAAAGGTTAGATTAAATTAAATTCAACTAAAGAACCACTTTGTCAATAGCCAACGTGGAAAGGAAAAAAAACCCGATGAAATCTTTGCTTTTATATGATTTTAATATTGATCTCGACCATCTTTAATTAAATGGATAAAATTTTGAGATACTTGTATGGATCTTGCTGCCTCTTGATTGAAGATTCAGGTATAGGCAATGCTTCTGTAATTTTGGGGGCTTGAGGCGAACTTCATAAATTAGGCCCCCAAAATTAGAATTTGGCTAAGGTCTCTAATATTTTTATCCGCGCTCTTGTGAAGTCGTTTTGTATCATGTGAATTGATGGAGTAATACGGTAATGATGATGTTGATGATGACAACAACAAGAGATCGTAAGTTCACATCTTGCAAAATAGACAAAATCTTACTGAGAAAAATATTCGATCTCTTAAAGAAAATTCTTGTCCAATATCTTTATCGAGAATGATTGATTTACACTAACATCAAGTACTCTAAGTGATCTATTGGAGGAAATTGCCAAATCTTATGCAATAACATTAAGCTTTGCACATAGTATTTATTGGATAAGATTAATTACTAAAACGAACCACATTTCACTTTTTTGCTCATTTAATACTAAAGAGTTAGCATTCTATCATTTCGTGCCAAAAAGATTTCAATGTCACTCTTGAATTCTGAATTTAAGCTCCAAAACACAAAGAAACTAGAGAAATAACATTTTATTCCTAATTAATTAATTGGAATCTCAGAATGAGAGAAAAATTTATTCACTTGAAGCATTAGATAAATTCAATTCCCCATACAAACATGGCATAAGAGTTGGTAGGCATCTTAAAGTTCTTAAGAGTTTCTACTTCAGCAATAAACAAACCCCACAAATATGGTAAAAAAGGGACAAGGATAAACTTGAAGCAGCAAGCTTGTTTTTGAAAAATATCACTCACAAATCAAGAAAGAATTAATAGGATTTTCTATTGGATCTAACTTAACTTTAACTACAAATTAATTATAGATTCTCTCTCGCACGCACGCACGCACAAGGGATAGGGGCGAAGGAAGGAATTTGCCTTAAATCTAATTTTTCGATCTAGAATAGGAAAAAAATCTGAGGCCATTTTTTTAAATTGGGCCTTAGATACAGGGCTCATTTATCTCTGCCCAAAATCGGGTCTGGGTATAGGACGTCATATTACACAACTTTTAGAGAAATGTTATTTGTACAAAAAAGGTTAACAAAAAAGCGCCCC
>CAIGRP010015412.1:10258-23187 GCA_903798385.1 Fraxinus cuspidata
AAAGCCCCCCCCCCCCCCCCCCCCCAATAGGGGGCCGTCATATGACATTTTGTCAACATTTTTATCAACATTTTTTGTACAAATAGAATTATTGTGACTTTTATCACTTGAGGTAGAGGATCATACTTCTTCAACTTTGATGGTTTCAATAAAAAAATAATATAAAACAAATTCAAAGACTTCAAATTGACAGAGGCCAAAAAAATGTTATATACTAGAAATATATTTCATAATATTCTAAAATAGTTCGGATGATGTGAGAAACAAAATGCATATATAATTACAAAAAAATAAAGTAATTATTGAGTGAGCCTTCTCTTATTTGTTTTTATATTTTTTGAGAAATAATGTTTTTGAAGAACATGTGATTAAAAAGAAAGAAAAAAATTATGAGTTCATGTTTAAATTATTTTATTAAGATAATGTGTAATTGAAGACGAATTTAAGAAAAAATAATTTTAAAAAATAAAATCAAACAACGGCGAATCATGAAAGCATGTATAGTTTGGTCTAATTTATTTACTCCTTGGGTGAAAAAACAATTAGTGCTGATCAGGAGAATCATAAAATATTTGAAGAGAAAAAAATGTCATTACAAAATTACGTGTGACGTACTATAATAAGAGACTTTTTATTTTTAAAGAGCATATTTTATTATTTGGAGAGTATCTATAAATTTAGAGAGTTAAAATTTTGAAATATTCCAACAATCTCTTTATATTCAACACTTAATTATACTACTCCTAAAAAAATAATTATTTTTCTGTATCTTATATTTTAATTAGTTTTTCTTTAGATTATTTTATTATTTTCCTATATTGAAAATTGAAACACTTTGAATGCATTTAATTGTAGAACCAAACCCCCTCTCTAAATTAAAATGTAAATTTAAAGAGTCTCTTGGTGCATGATTTTAAATGTTGACTCTTTAAAATAAAGAGTATTTCATGTTTAAAGAGTTTCTTGGAAATCCTCTAGATATACGCTATAATAATTCACTAATCGAAATGCACTATTAATTTATAAACTGCTGAGGCATATAAGCACTTTAAGGGAAGAGATTCAGCTTTTTCTTCAAGAACTTGGATGATTTAAACAATATTATGAGAAGACTGATAATTATCAACAACTCTAAATTTAATCGATATTTTCCAATACTTCAGTTTTCATATTTACTAACTATTACTTTATATCAAAAACTGGTAATCCTAAAAATCTCAATAAAAAGTGAATACTAATCATCGCTATTATTCGTTGATAACAACTTAGAGACCCCAATTGTTTCACAGTGCCACTTCATAATTATATATCAACTGGGACAAGATTGTATTCAATAATTCAAATAATAACAATTAAATATAGAACCTTAGATTCCTCGAAACTATATTTGTAAAAGTCACACACTCAAGGTCAGACCTGCGTTTTGTGAGGTTTGAGGCGAATTTCGGATTTTGGACTCCTAAATCATAACAAATAATTATTTTTCATTTATAAGAGATTTGTGAAACTAAATTTATTAACTTAAAATAAAACAAATAAAATGAAATATTTAAAATATGTATATTATAATCAAATAACAATGTAAAAATGTTCTAAACGATCACTTAAATAAAACTCGTCTTGCAGTTTTCAATGCATGTTCAATTATTTCCTTATTTTATTTACGTTCATCCACATTATCATTATCATTCTGATTATGTTATTCCTCAATCACTAAATTTGCTGGTGCTCCTTCTTTCTCTTTTCTTTTATTTCCATAAAAGTACTTTTCCATATCTTCGGCTTAGTTAATGCCTCTTCTCTTTCTCTCTTCTTCCTTTTTTGAGCTCTGACACATATTTAAGAGTCATGATATTTGACTCAAGTCATTCAAAAATTGACACTTACTAAAACTTGAGTGTGAAAGAGGCTCAACTTCGTTTAAGAAAGAAAATGACCCAATCGCAATTCACAGCTCATAATAAAAGTGCTTAACTTAATATCAACCTTAATTCACAGTTTATCAATTCTGGAATTTTAGTTTCTGACTTGCTGTTAATCAACATGGCAGAAATAATGTAAGTTCGAGAAGATTAAGAAATTAATGTTATGTATCTAGTAAATTAAGGGAAAACCCCAAACTTTGTTAACTAAGCTCGATTAGTTATTAATTTTTGAGATTTAACTTCCATCAACACACTTTTGAGCAAAAAATTATTTCGTGGGCAAAAAACCAATTTTTCTTTAAGCAATATGATTTATGAATTTCAGGACGAATAAAGCTTATTCAGAATTTCAGTAAGAATAGGGCTTACAGTTACATGTAAACACTATTCAATAAGCAATTAAGCAGTATGAATTTCAGAGTTTCATTCACCAAAAACTGGAATACTAGATGCACTTCAAAGTTCAAATCTTCAAGATATTGCAACAAATAAACAAAGAACCCAATTTGAATCTAACCCAAAACAAGAAAATGAATTGATAACAAAAGAATAAATACTTTACCAAGGAAAATAGACCGAAGGATGCCCTCGCCAATTGGATTTTGGAGAAGTTGCAGACTTGCAGAGTAGTGTCGTTGGTCTAGGTAGACTCTAGGTTTTGATTTCTTGTTGTCTCTACCGTGGAGCCTAGGATTGCCGACTTGAAGTTGAAGATGAAGTTGGTTTTTTTTTTTTAAAAAAAGGAACAAAAATAATTATTTGAGCCCCCCAAAATGCTGGGCATGAGGCAGAGGCCTCTTGGACCTCTCCTCAGGTCCGGCCCTGCACACAATAGTGCAAGCAAATAATGCTACAACCTTTTTGGTTGATGCTTTCGTTTGCTTTCGAAACTCCGTAAAGTTTCATGAATTCTAAAAATATGCAATAATGGTAAAAAAAAATGCTACTATCTTCATTCCATAAAGATGGTTTTTTTTTTTTTTCAAATTATCAGCCACTTTCCTAATTGGGAGTATAATTGATTTCTTAATTTTCTAATATACCCCTATTTAATATGTCTTAGTATCAACACATATGAAATACTACAATTTAAATTATTATTTAATATAAGTGTATATTAAGAAAAATGTAAATAAAATTTATATTTTCAACTATATTAATTATGTTTTATTAATCCGTATGTAAATATAAACAAATTTATCTCTATGGCATGGGAGAGTATATGTTGAAAGTGGTGGACGGTGGGGCATGATAGAGAGAGAAATGAGGTTTTTGAGGGGTTTTAGAAGTACCTAAGTCTGATTTCATTTGTCTGATTTTTTTTTCCTTTTAATGTAATTAAGAATTTTGCTTAATTTCCTTTTCTTAAATTAATGGGCTATGCTAGGTGGGCCAATGGCTATTCAGTTGGTCGAAAACATTGTTTTGATCCATTTATAGAATATTTTTCAGAAAAAAACCTTACAATTGTCATGTTCCTCTTGGAGTAACAATTCCCAATATATCCATACATAATAATATTAGGCAATCTTTTAAATTTTAGCATCGTAAATATGATTTCCTTCCTTCTTTGATTTTGATTGTCATTTTTTTTTTTTTTTTACTGCATCAATATGTTAACTTGCGTGCATAATCGAAAAAAATAACATAGACCATCAAGGACATTTTTTAATTTTTTGATCTTTTGACCATGGCCTGAAGATGAGAATATAAATTTCATAACATCAAGGACAATCGTATAAAGCCTCTCCAAATCTTTCTCATTTTCTAAGAAGTGGAAGAAAGGATTACCCAACTTAATAATCTTGAGATTTCTAGACTCTCACAAATGCACTATTGCACTTTTCTTAGATATTGATGTCTCGATCTAAAAGATCTTGCCACAAAAATTATTCACATTCGTAAATACTATTAATGATATTCTTCCACTATTCTTTTAGCCTCCTTCGATATATAGAGAAAGAAGTCATCATATGAATGGCGTAATCTTCATGGGACGAGACAAAAATGATAGTGCAAATGAACGGGGACCTGAATCCCTACTTGCAGCAACAAAAGCTCGAATCAGATAAAATTGCCAAGTTTCTGTCTGAATAGAGTCTGTTAATCCATTTCACTTTTGACTCTGTGCTTCAAAATCATCATTAACAAAATTGAAAGAAAAGCATACTTTTCCTGTTCATTTAATAAACAACAGTTAAAAAGTACATAAAACATTAGCCAAACAACAAGCAAGAATAGGAACAAAAACTGTGCAAAACAAATTAGCCAACTCAATTAATAATTATAAGCACAATCATTAAACTATTACATAATCTCTGCTAAGCCAAAATAAGAACTTTTTTTCTGCATATCCAGAATCCAGATTCCAGACTGCACTACTGAGCTAAACGACGACCAAATATCTCCCAAAATGATCACTTTTTCTGTTTTTCTGTGCTGTCTACATCACTTTTCCTTTATTATAAAAATCCAAAAATATTATATTCATATAAAGTAGAGAATTATTGAATGTACAGTGCAGATTATGCTGTAAATAAGTGTACCTTCACAAAATTTAGACTTTAGATTATACAATTTGCCAGTGTCATGTTGTAAGTACATTCTTGTTTACACCATCATATACAAAATTTACGCTTGATAAAATCTCACACGTTCTTCTATAACAAACACAATTAATTCAACTACTCATTTTCTGCCATATAATCTTGTGTACACCATTTTATATATAAATGACTTTATTAACTATTAACTTATCGTGGATTTGTTTTAAGAATCCATTTGTATCACATTCACATCCATATTCACTTATTCAAGTGATCACGGCACCACGAAGCCCCCAACTTGTACATATATTGCTACTTAAAAAATTTGATATCTAATTTCAAGATTTCCATAATTTGTTATGCTTCAAAGAGAAATTTCATGAGCTTCTAAAGAGAGAGAGAATTTATTGTGAATATTGTAAGCCAAGGGGATGAAGAGAATTAGGGGGCCGAAAATTTATTTTCCCGTGACATAATCTCATGTTTGATTTAGATGAAAATTAGATATTTTAGTATATTTTAATAAAAGATGATGAAATATGTGATTTTACAATTGTGTCCATAAAATATATAGTTAAAAATAAGGATAAGAAAAAATAAAATTTAAATAATAAGATCAATTAGGGCTAAATCTCAAGAAGTTATTTATTTTAATCGGAAAAACTGGACTAATTGGTTTTCTGCTAAAACACGTCGTTCAACACAAAATTTTGGTTAATTTTCTACTAACAATATGCTATTTACCTTTATCGAATCATATTTGTTTCGAATTAAAATCAAATTTTAATTTAAGTCAAAGTCAAGCAATGAATATTAACCACATCTTTCATGGGTCCACAGCTTTTTAATAACATAATTTAAAATCTTCTATCACGTTCTACTAAAAATCTAATTTTAATCACTATCAAACACTCACCTAAACATTGATTTTCACACAATATATAAAGATTATTCCACTGGTAGACATAAATTAAGCCAACACCCACCAGATTATTCTGCTGGAGGACATAAATTAACCCAACACCCACCCCACCATCGGTCATCCCCACTCTCCATTGTCCTCATTTTTCTATTCCCATCTGTGAAAATACACATTTCTCTCTTCAAAAGAGGTTTAACGACAATGTTTGAAGAATCTGCATCTGCAATACCTTCAATGTGGGAATTCATGAATAGCTGGTTCACTCCCACTGTTCTGTTTGTTCTTCTCAATGTTGTGATAGGCACTATTGCTTTCACCTCAACATTAGCAAACCAAAATCAGCAGCAAAAGGAGTCCCAAAATGACCCTCAACAGCAAAATATTGCCAGATCCCCATCTGTTCTTCAGCGCTTGAAATCTATCAGTTTCTACAGATCTCAAGATGCCCACCAGAAAATAGTTTCAGATTCGGACACCCTTTTCAATCGTGAGAGCCCCCATGAAGCTCAAAATTTTGAAGACCATTCCCGGTATTTCTTTGAGCCATCTCATCAAGAAAGTTTCCAAGAAAATATTGAGACTACACAGGCACATACCGATTACATTTTTCAACAAGATCTCCACGAAACTCAAGATCCTATGAATTTTGAAGAAGAAAAAATGACCCATTTGGATTTTCAAGAGGTCCATGAACAGGAAACTGAGAAAAATGAGTTGCAGAGCATGGCCGATGTTTCCAGTGAAGCTACTGGCGGTCATTTTATTCGGACTAGGTCAGATACTGAACCGGCGTCCGGGGAGATTCCGGTGAAGCTTCCTGCGAGGATGATGAAGTCGGCGAGCTTTAAATCACCTTTTGGGCACTTCGAGGAGGACATTGTGGAGGCACGGCGGCCGGAGACGGCGAGAGAGAAAGGAAATAGTAAGCTGGCAGAGGACCATGAAGTGGATGCTAAAGCTGATGATTTCATCAACAAATTCAAGCACCAGTTGAAGCTTCAGAGGCTGGATTCCGTTATCAGGTATAAAGATATGATTGGTAGAGGGACTGAAAAGTAATATATTCCAGCTCTTGGGGCTGTTTTTCTAATTTTTGGATTGTCAGGTACCAAGATGTGATTGGGTAGGGGGACTAAACAGTAAGATAATTCAAGTTCTTGGGGTTGTTTTATAATTTCTGGTTAGTTTGGGCTTGGTAGGTCAGAGTTGTAGTGGGAGTGTGAATCTGATGCTCTATCCAGTGCTCTGTCCACGTGGTCGATTGTTCCTGTACCTTTTTTATCGTGGTAATATTTGGATGGGCATTTTTGTCCTTTCATCTTTAATTGTTGTCTAATGACATGTTTGACCTTTGATTTTCATTTTCTCATTGAAAATGTTTTTGGTAGGAAAATACTTTTGATTCGAGCTTGTCATCAATTTTATCGGATAAAAGAAAATATTTTCGATCATAAGCCTTTTGCAGCGGATTGTTTAATTGAATTTTGATTGAATTTTTCACTATTTCTAACATGAATTTAGTGCAAAAACATGGGAATAATTAGTTTAGTACACTTTTGTTCTTTTTCTCGTCCACTTTTGAATTTGTTTTAGCATTTGTGGGGTATGTCAGGGCATTTTGGTAATTTCATGGGGAACATTTTGGGGGCACATGCCCGTAAATTTGGGTGTAATAATGCCTTTAATCCACAAGTAATGTGGCCACCGACTGTTCTTAACCTATACATTCAAGAAAGATGAGTGAATGGGTATCATTAGAGTAATGCTGTGATGGGATATGGACCACAATTTATTATTTCTCGTATTTATCTCCTCTCCTTCTCTCTCATAAAAAATGAATTGTCTAATTTCATTATTTCACTTAATTTGTCACGTCATCGATGTTTTATTATCGTAGTAATAAATAACATTATTCATCAAATTATTCTTCCTCTATCCCATAAATTTAAATATGCTTTCTTTTTTCATTTGTTCCAAACTGAAATAATGCTATCTAACATCAATATTGTTAAAGCATCAGTCTAGGTAATTTCACTTCATGGACTCAATTAAATAAATCATATGACATCATATTTTAGTGAATCTATCATTTATTGCCACTGTTCACTTGGACTGGTGTTGAATATCATTTTCTCCTAAATTATAAGTTACTTTTCTTGTTAAGATTATAATTGATTTTGCATTTTTATATATCTCTCTATTTAATTTATTTTGTTATCAACAAATATGAATTACTTCTATTTAAATTATTATTTAATGTAGGGTATATTAGAAAAAATTATATTTTTAAATATATTAATTACTTTTTTTTTTTTTTAATCTGTGTGAAATTAAAACAAATCTATCTTTATTGGACAAATATAGTTGTTTTCAAGTTTTACCATAGGATGCCCGTCAAATTGGAGCCTCACGAATAATTAGCCTTGAATGGGATGGGTGTGTTCTGCTTTGGGCCCGATTTCTGGCCAAGGCCTGTTCTCATTTAATTTTTTTCGAATTTTAAATTATTATATTTTAAGTATTCATTATTTATTTTGAAAGATAAATACTTGAATAATCGAGAAACAAAAAAAGAAAAAAATTACATTATATATAGATGTTCCTTCTCTATTATAATAGTATTATTCTTACACCTCGGATGTGTCATGTGGTCTTTTCACTTTTAGACTATTAGGGTATGTATGTTTGATAGGAGGGATTTTCCATGGAATTNTAGGGTGTGTTTGATTTGTCCAACTTTTCATGGAATTGGAAATGGAATTCCATCTTTGTCCAAAAATGAGTGTTTGATTGGCTAAATTTTCTAGGCAATACGTTTTCTTACTTTTGTCCACATGCTCACCAATTTAAGGATTTTGAGGGGAATTCATTTTCCAGCTTCTTACTTTTTTTTTGGGTAATGACACCAAATTTTATAACCAATTGTAAAAAAAAAAATTTCATTTCATGGATAATTTTTATGCAAAACAAAGCCAAACGAATGATATTCAGTATGATAAATTTTTTTTTAAATTTTTTTTTTATTTTTTTGGCAATTGGAACAAATTGTAGACCCAATGATAGAAAAAATTATCACTTTTATGGACAATTATCATAAAAAATAAAAAATTATTTTTTATTTTTATTTTTTTGTCAATTGGAACAAATTGTAGACCCAATGGTAGAAAAAATTATCACTTTTATGGACAATTATCATAAAAAATAAAGTCAAACGGACACCAAACTTTCAACATTTTTCAAGTGAAAAATTATACCAACCAAACACAATTAATTACAATTCCCAGTAAAACAATTTCTAGACAATTCAATTCCCTATAATTCATTTTCTTTCGACCATTTTCCATCTTTGCAATCAAACGGACCCTTAGTACAATTTTTGTTTTTAATAAATATAAATGAAAATAACAATTTAAATATTGAAATGCCTCGGTAGAATTTATAGGAAACATTTAAAAAAAAAAACATATGGGTCCCGCCCATTGGTATCCCTATTTGATCTTGATTTGCGTATAAATTCATAATGTGAAAGTTAGGGATGACAATAAAACTTGCCGACTCGGACTTGATTCCAATTTTGGGGCTCGACCTGAGCTCAGGCCAGCCCGTGTTTTACGAAAAATAAGTAAACAAAAAATTAATTTTAGTTGCCTGCGTTTTGCAGGCAGCAGTCACAATTTTTTTTTTTTAATAATAAAAAAAATTGAGTAGGCCAGGCTCGGGTCCAGCTCGGCTCGTAAAAGCTCAAGACAAAGTTTGGGTCGAGCCTAAAATTTTTGACCGAATTTTTGTTCGGCTTGACTCAGGCCAAAAAAGTTCGGACTTGTTTTGCTCGAGCCGATCCCAAGTTTTGAGTTTCAGCTCGTGGCTCGACTCGGCTCATTAGCATGGCTAATGAAAAGCCTTTGATTAAAATGTTGAATGCTAGCTAGACAATATAAATAAATAAGTTAGTTCCATCTTCTATGATTAAGTGTATGTTTCGTTGTTGTTTATAATTTATTTATAATTGATCAAAAGTAATTTTTTTTTCATATTTTACTGATTCACAAGTACTATCCATCATTTATTTTTATTTATTTATAATATAAAGTGATCGTAAATATATTAAGTAATTTAATTTTAAAAACTTGAACTTTTAGATAATTTAACAATTATCCATTGGGATGGAAATGGTTTCTCATGCACAAATGACTTTTGGATGCTAACTAAATGGCAAACATTTTGATCAATCAGGATGAAAAAAGTCGAAGGAATATCTTTTTTAGTACAAATTGATTACAAAATCTCGTAAAATTTAAGGCATAGTTCATTAAAAATTCCACTAAATATCGATTTTGAGTAATAAAGAAGAAGAGGTAAATATGTACAAGTTTAACATAACTTTTATTAATATTATGAAAAATAAATATTAGATTGATTTCAATTGAAAATATTATACTTTTGGTATCATTATTGCATATGTTTTTCATATTTGGTAAATGGAAACATAATCTAACATATATGCACGCGACAGCATTCGTGGGGCCAATCAAAATTTAGCCCTGATCCATATTCTTTCAAAATTCATTTTATATCGCACTTCTTCCATTAAAATAATTTTATACGTACATATTAAAAAATCTCATATTTTTTAATCACATATTCTCGAAACAATTATTATTACAAAATCTATTTTATCATAAAACAACAAACCTTACTATTGGGTGGTAACGTGTTATTGATACCTATTCTATTAATTGGCATATTCGGTTGGTGTCGGATATTTTTTTCCCTCTATTTATGGACAATTACCGGATCATGGAACATGGTTTGTGGGACCAACACAGAGTAACCTTAGAAAGAGCTATGATTGATTTTATGTGATAATCTATCTGATTTTTGAACGTGTAGATTTCTTTAATCTGAAGAAATTCATTTATGATTAGACTGAGTAGTATATGCTAAAAATCTCTCTGATGATTTTACATATTTGAGATAATAATATTAATAAACTCTTGGCCGGTCGATGAGGTTAAAATTTATTTGTTTCTTCATTTATCGGACAAACAGTGTAATAACTAATAAGAGAAATGACCAGCAATAGTTGCTCGTGGAAAAAATTACTTGACTAAAACATTACCTAATAAATGCTACCTTTGGAAACATTTTTTTTAACTTTAAGTTTGATCCAAGTGTTATTTGGATAGAAACATAGATAGATTCAACAAAATTAACTCATGACTTACAAAGTGCGAAGAAAAGATGTCGGACGAATAACTATATGTGGCACTTCTAAATTTAGCAAGTGACGAGTACAGGGATATGAAAAATTTCTTAAGAGAATGGAAGATAAAAGTTTTCTTTAGATATTATCGCTTTTTCTTCAAAGAACAAAGAATTAGAACTTAAAAGTGAAGTTAAAGTTAGTGGGGCAGGTTTAATGGTTAAAGACGAGTTTATAATGAGAATAATAGTAATAATTGGTAAAATGTGTGATTAAAAAAGAAGTTTTTGAATTTACTTGTAATATTATTTTATTGGAGAATGTCGTATTTATAAGAAAAATGAATTATAATTTAATAGGGAATAATAAGAGCCAAACGTGAGCTAGTCAAAATGTAGATGGTGGAGCTGTTATTACTAATGAAGCATGTGCAAACTCCTTCGACTAGAATCAAGCATGTCCTAAGGACAACTTTTCCTTTTCAAGAATCGAACAGTTGGTTGATTCAATTGCAAAGCACAAGCTATTGAACTTCATAGGCGCTTATTACAACTACAATCAGATTTTCATGTGCCCTCTCGATGAAGAACCACATTCATCACTGATAGAGAATAAGACAACTAACAATTACCAATCTACTACATGAGCAAGGCCTCTTTGTAAGTAGAGACACGCTATCATGATAAGGAGAAACCCACCTTATAATTCGCCATTACTTCCAAAAAGTTGAAGTTGTATTTTCAGGCTCATAATATCCATATGTTAGACAAATTTCCGCTCAAACAGGTATTACAAAAGCCAAATGCCTCTTGAAGGAATAATGAAATGCTCTCTGTTCGGTATAGTTAATTTGACATTGTTTTCAAGTCAACGACTTCCATCAAGGAACAAGCTTTTGCTGACTTCATGGATGAATTCACCAACGTCCCTTAGATAGAGGTAACGATAGAATTGTTGGAAATTTACTTATACATGTACAGCGAAATTTAAATTAATTTTAATTCTCACGGAAAATTTACTCTGGCTTTTGATAGAAACTGTAAAAGAAATTATACCACTGTTTAACTCTGCAAATTCCTTTGCTTATTTTAAACATGAACAATCACGATTAGAAATTCATAGCTGTCCAATTATCTAGCTTCCAATGAAAATTCACACAGAGAACAAATATGAGAGAATTATGGTTTCTCTTGACTTATACTAGCAAGATTATGAATTATTTGTTATGATTTCTCAAACTTTAACAGCCTATTAATAGTAGTTCAAGTGGACTGGCCCATCTTTTAAACATAACTAAATCCAATATTTAATTAATCTAATTAATTAAACTTTTTCCATAAATTAATTAGTCCAATTAATTAACTTAGCCCATTAATAAGTAACACAATTAAAAAATTGTAAAAATGTCCAACACTTGTCAATTAATTAAGGGTAACTTACAAAAATACCCTTAAAATTTGGGATCTATTGAAAAATCATATGAAAAGTATTTTTGAACTAAAAAAATACTCTATTCGGTAACTTAAAAAAATAATGAAATGCTTCATTCGGTATAGTTAATTTGACATTGTTTTCAAGTCAACGACTTCCATCAAGGAACAAGCTTTTGCTGACTTCATGGATGAATTCACCAACGTCCCTTAGATAGAGGTAACGATAGAATTGTTGGAAATTTACTTATACATACTTTTGATAGAAACTGTAAAAGAAATTATACCTCTGTTTAATTCTGCAAATTCCTTTGCTTATTTTAAACATGAACAATCACGATTTGAAATCCATAGCTGTCCAATTATCCGGCCTCCAATGAAAATTCACACAGAGAATAAAAATAAGAGAACTATGATTTCTCTTGTCTTATACTAGCAAGATTATGAATTATTTGTTATGACTATTAATAGTAGTTCAAGTGGACTTAGCCCATCTTTTAAACATAACTCAATCCAATATTTAATTAATCTAATTAATTAAATTTGATCCATAAATTAATTAATCCAATTAATTAACTTAGCCCATTAATATGTAACACAATTAATAAATTGTAAAAATGTCCAACACTTGTCAATTAATTAAGGGCAACTTACAAAAATACCCTTAAAATTTGGGTTCTATTGAAAAATCATATGAAAAGTATTTTTGAACTAAAAAAATACTGTGTAAAATTATTTAAAAAAAAAAAGTGACACTATATTACTTTTTAAAGTTAATTGTCACTTTTTTACATAATATGTCACTTTTATTAAAAAGTGATTTTTTCACTAAAAAAAGTTACAGAAATTTTAAGAAAGTGACATAAAGAAAAAAAAAGTGAAAAACACTAAAAAAAAAAAAAA
>CAIGRP010015412.1:23306-51657 GCA_903798385.1 Fraxinus cuspidata
CACTAAAAAAAAAAAAAAGTGATAGAAATTAAAAAATAGTAACAAACATTAAAAAAAAATGTGACGGAAATCTTAAAAATGTAAAAAAAAAAAAAAAAAATTTAAAAATGACAAAAATTAGAAAATTTGACAAAACACCAATTAAAATATTTAAATCAGTTCAATAAAGTGACTAAATTTCATTTAAATCCATTATCATCTCGTGTGGAGAATATAACATGGCTTTCCTTTTAAACCAATATTATGGAGATATTATTAAATCTCAATTCTACAAAAAGAAAATGACACTAAAAAAGTGACAAATACTAAAAAAATGACAATTTTTTTTAAAAAATTGACAAATCCTAAAAAAAGTGATAGAAATAAAAAAAAAAGTGACAATAAAAAAAGGTTACATAAATTCAAAAAAAGTTACATACATTCAAAAAAGTGACAAATACTCTAAAAAGTTACAAAAATTCAAAAAAAAAAAAGGATATACACTTAAAAAAAGTGAAGCAAAAAAGTGGCCTACACAACAAAATTGATCGCCCATTGCGAGGTGCCACCACATGACAAGACTTTTTAACAAGTAGATGATATGAAATACAATTTGAACCTAATGCAGTGTATATTAATTTATACATTTAAAAGGAAGACAAAACTACATAGTAACATGCACTTTCAGATTTAAACTCTCATATCAGTAACAACAGAAAGTAGGAGCTAGGATCATGGCACGTTGCCACTCGGGGCATAGCTTAGTGGTGCAAAGGACGTGAGTGTCGCAGTCGCTGCTGAGCTGGCAGTCGCAATGTGAGAGTTCGATTCCTGCCTCTTACAAGGTATGAAATTTGACTCTTTGTTGGCACCAGTATGACACCTCTTGTACCTTGGCCTACTGAGACACATTCCGCGATTTACCTCCTCCAAAATGTTCTAGGGGCGGGGCGGGTTCCTAAAGGTTGTGGTTCAACCTTTTTAGGATCATGGCATGTTTCTAAGCACTAAATAGAATTTACATCACCCACTTCAAAAATTAGAGAATCCCTAGGGATAGCACCAACCCCATATGAGTTAGAGTTCAATCATTGGACATATATTTGAATATAAAGAAATCAATTTATTCATAACTCAATCTCAAACGTAACAAACAATCTATCTAGTTTGTTGCGTCTTCAACTCAACTATTTCAGCTTGAATTTGTAGTAGTTGATCGTCCAGTGAAGAGCATAAGACATGAATCATTAATTTCATTCTAATCACAACCTATCAAATATCTACAATGCAACAGTTTCTATAACATACTAAAAGTTCAAAACATAATAGTGTACATTTTGTTTTAGAAAATTTAATCTAGATTCTTGAAAATCCATAAATCAGAAAAACAAATAAATAACAAAAACGTAAAAAATAAAAAATAATTGATAATTAGCAAAATAAAGTATAATTTGGAAGGGATTTGTCACACGAACTAGTGTAGGTACTTCAGAAGCCTCTAAACCAGAAAAAAAGTCAAAATACAGAAATACAAATCAAGTAATATATTTATTATAGCGGCTAATCTACAAAGATTGATTAAATCTTTTGTCACTGTACTTGAAGATTTCCAATCTTAGCAATTCAATAATCCAAAACATCAATAAAATATCTGACATAAGCACATTCAAATAAAACAAATGAGATCAAACATGGGTATAATATAAATTCATTACGTCAGTAACCGATTTTTTCTCCACATTATCAGATAAAGACGAAAATCATAAATTTCTAACACTACAAAAATTCAATAATTACAAACCCTCCAATAAAAAAAAAACTAAATAACAATGGCTAATTCTCATTTTCAGTCTTCCTATTCTCCTTGTCTCCAATAAATTAGCACAAACTGGCCTAAAAATAAGAAAACAATCAGAGACAAAGGAAATAGCAAGGGAGAGAAGAAGAATGCAATATGGGAGCAAAACTAAAGGCCTGTTCACTTTACCATTTTCAAGTCGTTTTCTGTTTTCGATTTTCCAAAACATCGAAAACGCGTTCTCTTTTCCATTTTCGAAAACGCATTTTTGAAAACAAGTTAAACATTTATAAAGAAAACACAAAACGACAAATTTGTCGTTTTGAGTGTTTTTAGTTATAATCAAGTCAAAATTTTCAAAACGTGTTTTTGGTGTTTTCAAAACAATTTTTCAGAATGTCAAAAAGAACACTTTTTCAACAATCTCAAAATGGATACTCAAAACACAAAACTCAAAATACAAAATTGAAATACAAAGAGAACAACCCCTAAGATTTGGTAATATGAGTTTTGGTTGGATTTTTAGGTCCAATTTTGGGATTTCTAAGGTTTTGAAGTTTGGGGGGTTTGTTCGTATTAATTATGGAGAAAAGAATTTTAATTTGTTTGTGGGGTAGTATTCTAATTTGTTAATTTTGGAGGGCAATGGACTTAATTACCTTATTAATTAATCGGTAATATCATTCTTTTAGTTTTTCTTTGTGTGTGACCCATGATTTTTCAATCATGATGCCTAATGACATGAATTATTATTTTAATCTAATTAAAATCGATAAAATAAAATAAAATAAAATACATATTTTTAATATATCATAAATTCACATTGATCATTTCAGATTGACATCTAAAAATGTATCAGAGCAATACATGCGATGGAAAGTGTGTCAATCTCAGTTATCAATCATATATTTCATTCCAATCCTAAGTCAATATAAGTTCAGAACTCTTTTCTACTTATGAGCACACATTGGCCAATGATTTCGTTATTAACTTAATTGAATGAAATGTAGATCATAATATTTTATTATCTAAGAGTGATGAATTCTCTATTGATTATTCAGAACCTTCGTATAACTCTTGACATACCTGAATGATGTTGTATTAGCAACTCTTGTCCAATATCACCAAAGTATGACTGTCCCTATATAAGGTACTATGATGATCTTAAGTCAAAGGATTAGTTTCATTACCGAACGTTAGAGTTTAACCACTGACACTCAGATAGTTATACTTATAAAATCTCTCAAGAGGGTTTCCAATATTTTGTTCTATAACAAAATATTCACGTATTTATTTTAGTGTCACCACACTTTAACTTATAAGATCAACAACTTACTTCAGCAATAAGAAATATAACACGTGATGATCTATTCGTAATAACAATATCTGTATCACATTATTACTTATGACCATGGTTGATTTAAGATTCAGTCATACGTGATTTATATCTCACAATTTCAATTCACCGTGATTAACAAATTACTAAGATTTGAATCCACGAATTCTATTATCTAATTTAATTGAATATTAGTTAAATAATAGATTTTCCATAAGTAGAATGCATCAATTATATATTAAAAGTGTATATCCACAGTTGATTGGATCTATAGCATAACACTAACTAGTACTGTAATAAGTTCAAAGTCATAAGCTTAATTGTGTAGTGAAGTTTTTTTTTCGAAGCCTCCAACAATGCCATTGAGAATGATGCCCTTCTAATCGGGCTTAGACTAGCCCATAAAATGCAAGAGGCTGCTCATGAATAGCGATACCCAGCTCGTGGTAAGCCATGTCAATGGAAACTTCACCATTAGAGAAAAAAGCATGGAAACCTACATCAAGCAAGTGATGGAATTATTTCCTCTTTTTGAAAATATTGAGCTCGTGTAAATCTCTATAGTTGAAAATACAAATACAAATATATTATCATAATTAACAAACAAAAATATTGAAATTATTAGGGCATGTTTGATAGGCCATTTTTTCCATGGGAAATGGAACCCACTTTGCCATGTTTGAGACACTTTTTTTCCAGGGATTGGTGTTCCACCTTTGCCACATTTTTTTTGGTTTTAGTTGAATTCCAATTCCCACCTTTTAGGTGGTTTTTGGTTTTCCATCTTTTTTTTTTTTTTTGGATAATAGAATCAAATTATATCCCAAATTGTAAAAAAAATTATCCCTTTAATTGACAATTTTCATGTAAAACAAAGCCAAACGAACACAATAAAATTTCCTTTTTTTTGGCAATCCAAACAAATTATATCCCAAATTGTAAGAAATTATGTCCCTTTAATTGACAATTTTCATAAAAAACAAAGTCAAACGAACACCTAAAGATAGAAAATTTCAACATTTTTCTGATGAAAAATTATACAAATCACACACAATTAATTGACAATTCCCAGTAAAATCTAGTCAATTTAATTCCCTGCAATTCGTTTTATTTCCACCTAAATTTCATCTTTGAATCATACGGACCCTTAAAGATAGCAGTAGTCGAGCATGTGCAACAACCTTCAATCACTAAAAGACCTGATAATATGGGGGTTGAAGAAATTCCAGCATGGATGAAGATAATTATTGCCTTCTTCAAAGATCAAACTCTTTCGAACATAATGAAGAGGCCTACAAACTTAGATGCATAGCTGCATACTTTATTCTTCAAAATGATGTGCCCTGCAAAAGGGATTTCTCCATGTCGTGTCAGGCAAAGATACTACTGGGCCCAACTAAAGATTGAGGCTTTACCATTCTCAAATACGATAAATATCATCGTTTTACCACCATTTCAAAGTAACCATCCTACAGACTCATTGTGGTGACAAGCCATTGGCCTTTTCTCAAATGGAAGATTAACCTCCTTGGCCCTCAGCATAGGAGAAACTACAATGCATGTGTGATAGAACAAGTAAATTTGCAATAATTCGGTGATAAAACTTATACTACTTGTTAAGAATAATAAAGCCAAGAAAATATGACAAGATGAAAAGAATCATACATGAACACAAGATTTAACGTAAAAATCCAAATTCGAGAAAAAAATCACGGGCAAAAACATATAATCCACTATAATCAATAACAAAGAAGTACATCATGATCTCACAAAACTTTCAACCTATCTCAAAATATGTGAGCCTCTCTCTGTCTCTATAAACTAAATCATTTCACTTTGATATTTTCTCAATGCTATACAATATTTGGCTATGTTATCTCAAGGCTAAATCATGTGGAATATATATAGGAACTAATTATAAGTGTTTTGGATGAAATACAATTCAAGAAACGAATTAGAATCTAAATAGAATTCTCCAGTCAGATAACTCTACCGTTGGACTAGAAAGCAAGCAATAGTCTTGGCGCTTGAGCTCAAATTATACTCGCCTCATATCTAAGGAAGATGACCCATAATACAATGCCAAAGTCAAGAACATGTCATTTTGCTTAGACAATCTAGTTCTAAGAAAAGTGTTCCTATCTTTTCATAAACAAGGCATGGGAAACATTGGGTTCCAACTGGGAAAGACCATATTACGTCATAGAAGAAATACGCCATGAACTAACAAGATAAAAGGCATGGATGGGAAAGATCAGTCCCTTCCTGAACATATAGCATCTACATAAATATTATCAATAATCTTGACAAGTTGGATCAACCGGCCAATCGTCGTAAATTATTGTTCCTAACAAATATTAATGTTTCTTATTAAATGATTTAATCAAACAACATGGTATTCTCATACAAAGGGACCACTTTACATCATCATTTCAAATCATTTTATCTATTACCTCCTTTGATTGATGCCTCACCGACGAGATTATAATTATAGAAGACTCGACTGAAGAGCTAAGCTAATATCCCAAGTGAGACTTATCTTCTTTAACATGCACGAGATGGTTATATAATGATAGCCTCGAATGGGAGCTAAGCTACTATTCCAAGTGGGAATTATCCTCTTCAACCTGCGCGAGATGATATTTATGCTAACTCATTTACTTACTAGATGACTCGCTACACACTGGTCATATTATAATAGCCTCGAAAAGAGAGCCAAGCTAATGTCCTAGAGGGTTGCTTCCCTTTATTAACTCATGGAAGATTTTATAAAGCCTCGATAGGAGAGCCCAGCTAATACCACAAGAGAGACTTGCCTCCTTCAACCTACACAATATTTAATTTGAAGGGAGCCAAGTTAATATCCCAAGTGGGACTTGCCTATGTTAACTCATTAAAGAATCATATGAGGCACTGGTATGGGAGCCAAGCTAATATCTCAAGTGGGAATTTACCTTATTCAACTTGCGAGAGATGATTGTCCTACTTGCTTTTCATCTTAAGGGATACATCTCCAAGCGAGATGGTCATATTATATTAGCCTTGATAATAGAGCCAAGCTAATATCCTAAGTAGAACTTTCATTCCTTAACCTGCATGAGCTATCTCTGATCCATTCGACTACCCCATGTCTAATCCATTCGACTATGAGGTATGCATCCATTAATTCATTGAAGAATTGTACATAACTTCAGATAAAAAAACAAGAAACCTTAGGAGTGGTCTTCCTTCACAACAAGTAAGATTCTATTATTATTTAACAAGCATCAAGTTTGGCCGAGATGAGGCCTTAAGTAGAAGCTCAACGCCATAATTGCCAAGCATTGAACTAACATGATCAAGGGATTGCCTTTAGCAGAAGCTCATTGCCATGAAACTAGAATGCTCTGATATGAAGACGAGAATAATATCAGCAAGATGAAAATAATGCATCATAAAGAAAATAAGATTTACGAGGAAATCCAAATTTGGGAAAACCATGGAGAGATGCAGAGAATTCACTATAATCAATAATAAGGAGTTACAAATGATCTCTTTGAACCAATAATTAATTTGACAATTGGTCAATTCCAATATATGTTGTACACCACATATTTAGACCAAAGAATTCCTAACATATTAGGAGAATTAATATATGAAGAGTTTAATATAAAGTGAAGTCCTAATACAATGGATAAAATCAATAATGGAGAATTTGGGATGAAGTAGGAGAATTATTCACCTTAAACTCTTTTAAGACATCTTCAAGTCTAATACCAACTCTCAATACTCTTTTAATAGCATTTTCAATTAAATACTCAACAAGAATTTGAGTCAGAACCAAATTCTAACAAACTCCGCCTTAACACGAATTCAATTGTAAAGAATAAGACTTAAATCTTCAATTCAAACGAAATTCACCAAGCAAAACACTCCTACAAATTACTCCAAACAAATTCACTATAATCAATAGTAGATAATTATAAATGATCTCTTTGAACCAATAACTAATTGAAAAATTCCAGTGTGTTGTATATCACATATTTATAACCAAGTAATCTTTAACATACTTAGAGAATTAATATATGAAGAGTTTAATATAAGGAAAAGAACCAATACAATGGGTATAATCAATAATAATGAAGAATTTGTGATAAAATAGGAGTCAAATTCACCTTAGAATCCTTCAAGACATCTTCAAATTTACTACCAACTCCCAATACTCTTTCAAATTTACTACCAACTCCCAATACTCCTTCAATACTATTTTCAATCAAATACTCAACAAGAAGTCGGGTCATAACCCAATTCTAACGAACTCCACCTTGACATGAATTCAATTGCAAGGAATAAAATTTAACTCTTTAACTCAAACAAAATTCTCCAAACAAAACGCTCCTCCAAATTACTCCAAACAAATTTATAATCGAATTACAAAGTATCTCTTTAGACCAATAACTAATTGGACAATTGATCAATTCTAATATGTGTTGTATATCACATATTTATAACCAAAGAATCTCCAACATACTTGGAAAATTAATACATGAAGAGTTTAATATAATGTGAAGTACAAATACAATGGGTAAAATCAATAATGGAGAATTTGGGATGAAATTGAAGTCAAATTCACCTTAGAATCCTTCAAGACATCTTCAAATTTACTACCAACTCCCAATACTTCTTCAATAGTATTTTCAATCAAATACTCAACAAGAATTTGGTCATAACCAAATTCTAACGAATTACACCTTGATACGAATTCCATTGCAAGGAATAAAACTTAACTCTTCAATTAAAACAAAATTCTCCAAACAAAACTCTCCTCCAAATTACTCTAAACAAATTCATTATAATCTAGTTACAGAGTATCTCTTTGGACCAATAACTAATTGGACAACTGGTAAATTCCAATATGTGTTGTACACAACATATATATAACCAAAGAATCCATAACAAATTAGGAGAATTAATACATGAAATGTTTAATATAAGGTGAAGTTTTAATACAATTGGTAAAATTAATAATGGAGAATTTGGGATGAATTAGGAGTCAAATTCACATTAGAATCTTTCAAGACATCTTCAAGTCTACTACCAACTCCAAATATTCATTCAATAATATTTCTAATCAAATATTGAACAAAATTCAAATAACAACCCAATCACCTTAACACGAATTTCATTGCAAGGAAAATAACTTAACTTTTCAATTCAAACAAAATTCTCCAAACAAAACACTTCTCCAAATTACTCCACCTCTTCCACCATGCCCCTCCGAGCATACTCAACAAATATGAATTGAATTCAAGCACTGCTTATTAGTATAATTACCTTAGTCACCAAACTTGCTCGAATCACCACGAACAACAAAATCATCAAGTTCACAACTAACTTTATCTGAGTTAACAAATTTGCACGAATTATCTCCACGAGCAACAAGATCACAACTCCTTACGTTGTTTCCCCTCCAGTGTCCAAACAAAAATGTACTATAATCTCAAATTCTAAAACAATCAACTTTGTTTAAATCTTTCTTTAATAACCAATTTGGTCATCCCAAAAACTGCCAAAACCTTGGCTCTGACACCATTTGTTATAAACAAAACAAGATACCAAAATCGTTCTGAGACTAATTGTTATGTATTGAAATGCTCTGATAATGTAAACGAGATTAATATGAGCAATAAAAAAATAATGGATCACAAAGAAAATAAGATTTACGAAAAAAATCCAAATTCGGGAAAATCATTAACAGATGTGGAGTATCCACTATAATCAATAATAAGGTGTTACAAGTGATCTCTTTGGACCAATAACTAATTGATCAATTTCAATGTGTGTTATACATCACATATTTATAACCAAAGAATCATTAACATACTAGGAGAATTAATACAAGAAGATTTTAATATAAAGTAAAGTCCTAATACAATGAGTAAAAATTAAAATGGAGAATTTGAGATGAAATAAGAGTCAAATTTACTTTAAACTCCTTCAAGACATCTTCAAGTTTAATACCAACTCTCAATACTCATTCAATAATAATTTCAATCAAATACTCAACAAGAATTCGGGTCACAGCCCAATTCTAATAAATTATAACTTCAAAATCTGCTTAAAGTCCATGCTGAAATCATCCAAGGCCCATTTAATTGGGAAAATTCATTTTGTTCGAAGCCAAGTAAGTTGGTAATTTCAATTTTATTTTATTTTAAAGCCAAGTTAAATATTTAAACTTCATCCGAGGCCAATCTCTTTTGGTTAAGTTTAGTTTATCCAAAGCCAATAATTAAGTTGATTTATTCATGATTTACCCCGAGGCGAAGTACTTGGTTATTAGTCGACATGTACAAGTCCATTCGATGTGAAGTACTTGGATTATTTAATTGGCTAGTATTTTATTTATTCGAGGCATGGTAATTGGATTATTCGGTTTATAAGACTTATTCATCAAAGGGGAAGTACTTTTTATTAAATTGATTGACATTGCAACATCTGATCAGAGCCAAAACTAGAGTAGTGTATGAACCTCATTTTTAGCAAGGCCAATTCAACCTTCGGCTCGGTTCTTTCTTTGTTGGCCTCCTTCAAAGCTTCATCAGCCAGTCTGCAATGGTTGTCCAAAGCTTTCACTCACTTCGTCAGGGCTGCTACCTCGAAATTGGATTCATGGACCTCCTTTCCTAGTCGGTCCGTTTTTGCCTCGACAGATTGTGCATTGACGAGAACCTCTGCCTTCATGGTGTCTACTACGTCCTTTGCAGCCTTATCCTCATTCTCGATCTTTTTGCACGGAAGCTAGCATTTCAAAAAATTCTCTTTTATGCCTCTGAAGATCCCTCGGTAGATCTTGGGCAGCCAAACTGACACCTAGAGATTGGATGTTATTGGCCATCTCTGCCTCTCCAGAAAATCAGTGGCGTCGCAAAAAGTGACGCGGTCGACCCATATTTTAGTCCAATATATGTTGTACGCAATTGCGGCTATGGCTACTTCATGAGGCAGCATCTCTGCAACCACTTCAAGCAAGGCCTCAGAGTTAGAGCCTAGAAAATCGATCTTTTTATCAGAACAACCTCGATGGGCCGACATCCCTTTTCTTCCATGTGGAATAGGCCTCACCTCATCCTCATCCTCATCCTCATCCTCATCCTCATCCTCATACTCAACAAGTGTAACCTCAATGAAGGCTTCGGTTATTGGGATCATGGCAGTACGAACTTTTCTTATGTCTTTGTGTTTAGTATGCCCTCAATTGTCCTAACAATAGCAATAGACCCGACGGCTTTGGAGAACTTGAGCGACTCAACAAATTTTCTCTTACGAGTTGAGGTTTGTAGATAGCTGGATCCCACTGAATTTGGAGGTCAACATGTGAGATACATTTTGGTTATTGAATTCATAAGAACGGCCCATAATATTTAATTTGAATGAATTCCAGATAGTTTGTCGCACTAATTTTCTCTAAGATCTTGTTTGATTTTATTTTTTCAAAATATATGGTTAAAAAATGGAAAATTATTGTAGGTCCCCATAGAATGTGTTGTTAAAATTGAAATTGAAAATGAAATTGAGGGAAAAAATATTAAAAAAAAAAAATCTTTGACAAACAAGCCTTAAATTCGAATGAAGATTTTGTAAATTATTATTTGAGAAAGATACATGATAAACTTCACACGGTGTACACCCTTGGAGCATGTCTTGCTCACGATACAATTAGATAGTAATACATAAAATTTACTCCCTCTATCCCACAAAGATATAATTGGTTTTCTTTTTTGTTTGCCACAAATTATAGGTCATTTTTTCTTGTCAAATGTATAATTATATGTTTTCATTTTCTAATATACTCATATTTACTGTGTTTTATTATTAACAATTATGAAGTATTATGTAAAATTTATAGTTCCTACATATATTATTAAGTTTTCTTAATTTGTGTGAAAATTAAAATAAATCTATTTTAATAAGACGGAGAAAGTATTTATTTTTTTAAATAATGTCACGCGTTATATTCAACTGTCAATATAACAAACATGTAGTGAATTTGACATTTGATTCCTTTAAACTACAACCTCTTTGCATGATTGTTCTTCTGCGATTGCATTAAGAAAGTGATTATTTTTTCTATAAGCTGTTCCAAAATGATGCAATTTAATTTGAGAGTGACTAGAATAATGTTGTTCTTGTAATTAATTAATATGTAATAATCAAAGTTTATATATAGCATTACATGATGTCTTTATTCAAAGTTTAGAGTGTAAATCTTACTCAATGTGAGAGAAAGAAATAAAGATGGATAGATTCTACTTATTAATAAGTTAGGCAAGTTAAGAACAATAATATATTAATATCACTGCTTTTTATTAGTTTATATATATATATATAATTAATTCTTTTAAGGAAAAAATAATAATTTGACGGGATCAAGTTATCAGACCCTTTCAATATTCAACAGAGGCTTAGCTGTTTAAACGAAGCATAAAATAATAAAGAAACATCAATAATACATATTGCTTTGGCACAGACGAAGCGTGCAGATTGATTGAAGATCCTCCTATTAATTGAAGATGCTTTCATTGAATTAAATCTACAAATTTTGAATTTAATTTTTTTGTAACTGGTTTAAAAATTATTTAACTTTTATCTTGTAAAAGAGCATTTTGATCATTTCTAAAGAGTATCTTGATCAAAACAGAGTATATATTTATAAAGAGTACATATTTATAAGTTTAATTAATATATATTTATTTACATTTTAAAAGTTAACATATTCAATATAATTTGAGTTGAAATATTGAAACTTACAATTTTATTAAATGCAATAATGATAAAATGCAAATAAATAGCAAGTTTGAATCTTCATATAGAGAAAGTAACACTTGTTATAGCTATAAATTTCGTGATTTATTGAGACGGAGTGCGTTTTATATATGTCGACGTGACATCAACTATTCAATTGAATTAGGCCTTTTAAATCAAGAAACCTTGTTTTGGGCTTGGAACTCGACCCATTAGCACAACTTGTTCCATTTTTATTTCACTATATATGTATGTGTGTGTGTGTGTGTGTGTGTGTGTGTGTGATATCCACTTCACACTTAGGTTATGTAATCTCTAACTCCAGTCAAATCCCCTTATCATATCTCTTGCACTAATGTTATCTCTAGTCCGATTGCTGATTAAACCATCGGAATGCAAACCTTCGTCAGACCTTTTTCTTGGTCAATAGTCTTTAACTCCTAACGGGGTATCTAAGTGTGTAGGTGACGCTTACGTGGAGGGAAGGTGATTGAGATTCTGTTAGCACATTTTTTGATATCAATAAAACTAATTCCTTTTTCATAAAGTTAAAATAAAAAAATCTTTTAGAGGTTAATTTTAAGGAAAAAGTACACAACTACTAGACTATAACAATTATATTTTAAAACTAACAATCTTATCAAATCTTTCAAAATTCAGTTGTTAATTTCAAATAATTTAAAATATATTTTTCATCACTATCCCACCAAAATAAAACACTCACTCTCTCTCTTTCACCTCAATCTCTGTATACCTCATGAGGTCTCTCAATCTTCACAATCTCACCAAAATGACAACAAAATCACCTCGATCTCTCCATAGATCTTCCATTTCGAGCAACAATTAAGGTATGCAGTCACAATACATCACAAAAATCGCTGAAATTTAAGCTTATATTTACCTCAAGAGCTATCTCAAAATTCTATATCTCCAAAAATTTTCGAGAAAATCACCTCGATCTCTCCATAAAGCTTCAAATGTGAGCCACAATCAAGTTGTGAAGTCACAATAGTGGACAAGGACGACTGAAATTGACGCTTCTGGAGTTGCAAAATATCCTTGTTAGCTCGAGAAGGATCTCAGGTGAAATCACTGTACTCATTTTCTCAAAGACTATAAACTCTTCTTATAACATTGATAATTAAGGTTTATTTTTGGAAGTAATTGTGAATTGTACCCAATTTGTATGTTTTATATTTGTACAATCAAATTTTTTGCATTTGTCATTTTGTAATTTCGATTTCAGATTTGCCATTGCAGAATACCTCTTGTATACAATTGTAAGCAAAAAATTGTATGATATCAATGTTAACTGCCAATGTAACTATCTGTGACTATACATGTGCATCATTGATGTTATCATGCCTCTATTAGCTGGGACTATATGTGACTGATTAATATAATATATTGTGACATCTGTGTTGCATATCATGATCAGACAGAATATGATCCCAAAACAATATGTGACCAATTTCATTGCATTTTGAGTGAATTTCTTTGATTTGACATGTGTCGACCTTATGTTAATTTGTCTGCACTTGATGTGAATAGTGTGGCCTCCACCGATGAATGTGTGATGTATTTCTTCAAGTTTGTCAACATTCCAAAATGTTCTATTTTGTAATTGCATAATTCTGTTAACTGTACTACTTTTTTACTTCATTGTGACTCAACGTGACCAAGTTTCTACATACAGTCTAAGATATCTTTGTTACTTCCTCTACTTTTTTTGATTGATATGATTTGAATATGACATGATGTTATCTGTTTGTGATCAAGTATGGGAGTTTTACACATTTCCCTATTGTACGGAGGTGACACATCCCTAATACAAGTGAACGACATATACAAGTTTGATGAATTAGTTGACCTTACTTCAGAATTGGGATTTAATTATGTAGAAGTGGCAATCACAATGACATATTCGTCGGATTCTACGTTGCCTCTGATCCGAATTCTAAATAACATAATGTTCCAAAGCAAAAAGAGAAGTTTTGGATGCCCTACTGAGACGAGGAAGAAGTCAGCATGTGAGAGATTACAAATTGTGAAATATAGAAGATGCGGAATCTGATCACAATCATAAAACATGCAAGGACCCGGTATCACTTAACCATAAAGAGAAAAAATTGAAAGCTAAAAAAAAAAAAATCAAATCATTTCACATAGGTTATTATATTTTGTTTAACATGACAATATTCTTTGTAATTTCAAATTATTTCAATGTTGATTCATCACATGTGTATTTTTGGATTATAGTTTTTCAAAGTTTATTGCAACGACTTAGACTATTGTTATGAAATGTTGAATTTGTTCGGTCACTTTACTATTTATAAGTTGTAGAATAGGATATTGATTGTAACATATAGAAAGGGTTACATTGTGCTATATATGAACATATTTAGTTTAGCATTCATGTTTTGACACGTTCTGTTGGGATGTACATTCAGTTATATACTATTTTTATGTATATGATGTTTGTGACTGTCTGCATAATGTGACCATATGTGATTGGATAATATCGCTTAATTATGAATATATATTACATGTTTAAACACAGACCATTATTTCTAGAGTATTATTGATCGTGACCTGCTCATCAAAATTTTGAAGATGATTGAATTGTTATGTTTAAACACTCACTTTATTACATATTTAGTAAATATGTATTGCTATTAATAGTGGGTTATGTAAATATTCAAAACTTCGAGGTAAATTACAAGTCAGTAGTGGTTGTGACAATCTGTGACATGTTTATTATAACTTAAATGACATCTATGTCTGTATGTGACTAGTTGTGATTTGATTTTAATTAACAAAACCTATTCACACATGTACTATACATATTTGTCTACTAAAAAACATATACTTAAATGAATATAACAAAAACAATACAATAATTCATTCATAAACTCTAAATACAAATATTCATCCATTTTGCCATTACGTTGAAAAATCCACCAACAATTAATACCAAATTCAATGACACACGTCATGATAACAACTACTCCATCAGAAAACCATCATCGGTTAGTGTATTCTCCAACATATATCAACTTAATCAACCAAAAAATCAATTCAATCGACATTTTGCTCATTCATCTAACTTTGTTTAGCCTCTTTTACCCCGTCTTAGTTGCATATTCTTGAAGAGCAATGCTACAAGCTCCATCTGGCTTTCCCAGCATCAAATGGCATTAGTGTCTTAACAAGATCATTGAGTAACAAAAATTGTACGTACTTGATAAAAAATCCACAATCATGCCTACAATATTTAAAGAAGACAACTATAAGTAAATACAAAATTAAGGATGAAAATTGTTATTATTGTAAAATAAAGACAAATAATCCTACTCATATTGTTGTTGAGGTAAACTAGACACAATGTTAACATTTAGCTCCATGGACTAGTCATCTCTACCTTCACTGGTTTCCATTCACAAACCAACCACTTTCGACAAGTGTGTAAGTATCCATAATCATAATGTAGGACAAATCACTATGGCTTCAACACATACCTAAACACCATGACTCCGAACAACACATACATGAAATTTTATAAAGGTCAGAGCGCATCATATACGCCTTGACTCCAAACAACACATCATCTTATATAGGTTACATGTTATCCAAAATCAGGCCACAAATACACTATCACCAATTTTTTTTCCAGAAAACGAAAACTGGAAATTACACCCCACCACCACCCCTACCCCCAAATTTTTTCAGAAATTGCCCCACTCCACGGAAATACCCTACTACACCCCACCCTACCCCCCACGGTAGAAAAATCTCCAAAGATTGAAAATAATTTCTCTTTCTATACCCCACTCCATCCCCATTGTAGAAAATTTTCAAAAATTGTGGTTGCAGTAGTAGTGCATTGTAGGTAACCAGATTTGTGACTAACTGTGTTATATGTGACCATATTTATTGTTTGGGACCATATCTGAGTTATATATAATTATTTGTGACCAAATTTATCTTTTGTCTAACTGTTTGTGACTGCCTAATTTGTAACTGTATGTAACCCAGTTACTGACCTATGTTATCTGTGATTATTTGTGATCAAATATGTCTTTAGTATGACTAACTGTGACCAAATTTGTATTCAGTATAGCCGTTTGTGACCAGGTAAATCTTAACTGCGACAGTATGTGACCAAGTCACAAACAATCATAATTAACATATAATTGGTTGCAACTAGTCACAATAAACACATATTTGATCACATATGGTCACCACAAATAAATCTGCATCCGCCGCAGATCAGTATCACAATCCACCACCAGTCACCACAAATCACCTCCAATCTCAAATTCCCAACTATAAATACTACCTTTATCTCAAATCCATAACAATAATCATCACGATCATCACTTCTACCAACACCTTCAATAAATACCAATCAGCACCTCCGCATTACCAAATGTAGATCAACACAACTGCAGATTTGCACAACCCACAAATCTACAGACTACAATCACAGCCACCATCGAAGGCAATAATTAACCGTCATGATCCACTGCAACAACTCTGATTAAGGCCAAAGCTTCACATTCTGATCCTAATGAGTTGCTGTGTAGCACCACCACCAGCTCAGCTACTCCAAATTCTCTCATTTTCAAATTCAAAAGTAACAGAAATTCTCCAATGAAAGAGAGGATAGAGAGAAGGAAGAGGTGAGAAAATAATTAGGGTTTGGATTTGGGAATGAAATGGGGTGGAATGGGTGGTGGGTACGTAGATTAGGTTTAATTAGATTTTTATTCATTATAATTATTAAAATCTAATTACCACCTGATTTTTGAAATAAAAATTAGTTCCCCTCATTTTTGAAAATTAGTCTTTAAATGTAAGTTTCTAGGTAATTTTTCCTAATTTTAAAATGTGATTATTTAAAATTATAATTTAGATCTAATTTAGAATATTATTCAAAATGGTCTAAAGATTGAGATAAGAAAAAAACTGTAAATCATCCAAAAAAGTTCTGTTGGCGTGGTCTCTCAAATTGGGCTCCACTTTGTTCGTTTATTAGATCCCCACGTGTCAACACCATGCCTAGTAATCACAGATCGCACATATACATGCACTATACATACAATTCAAATCAAGTTTTATTATTTTCAAAATATATTTTTCTTCATCTAATTTTAAACTATACATTATTTAATAAAATAATATTACATGCAATCCCAAAATGTTTTTTTATTTTTCAATTATACATGCTCCATCAAATCACTATTTTAGAATGCATTTTTAACAACAAAATAATGCTCAAACGAGAATATAGAAAGAGAAAGATGTATAAAAAAAAGGGAAATTAATACATGGCATCATTGTCTTTCACTATCATTGTGAAAAGTGTTTCTACTTTTTATTTTTTAGCATTTTCACATTTATTTTCACCGTCATTGTGCAAAAAGTCATATTCATTCATTTTTTCAATTAAAGTTATGGAGTGACGAATATATTCTTTTATTTAAATAATAAAAAAATAACTAATTGCAACCAAAGTTTCAATTTTTTTGAAAAAGTGCAAACGAATTCCAAATAAATTATTAAAAGTGTAATTATCATATAATATACATACCTTTAACTATTATTGTAAAACGTTCATACATTTCATTTTTTGGCATTTTCACCCTTAATTACACTTATGATTGCTGAAACATCATTTTTATTCATTTTCATCCAATTTCTCAATAAAAAGTTGTAAAATTACAGCTATACCTTGTCTTGAGCTTGAAACTCGACCTATTAGCACATCTGGCCCATTTTCCGTTATATCTAACTCTAGCCAGATCCCTTCATCTTGTCTCTTTCACTCATATTATCTCTCGTCGACTGACTATCATAATGCAAATATTTGTCGGACTTTTTTCTTGTTCAATGACATTTACCTCCTAACAAGGCGTTCGAGTGCGCGATGACGCCTACGTTAAAGGAATGTGGTCGAAATTCTATTGACACATTTTTTGAGGTCAACAAAACTAATTCCCTATTTTGAATATGTTCTAAAGATCAAGGGGAAAAAAATTAAACTACAAGTTGACACTCCATTATGTGTCAAAATATGAGTCATTAGTTGTTTAAATTATTATTAAAATAAATGTATAAAAAGCTATCNTTTTTGAGGTCAACAAAACTAATTCCCTATTTTGAATATGTTCTAAAGATCAAGGGGAAAAAAATTAAACTACAAGTTGACACTCCATTATGTGTCAAAATATGAGTCATTAGTTGTTTAAATTATTATTAAAATAAATGTATAAAAAGCTATCTCAAATTTGATGTAAAAAGAAAAAAAAAAAAAAAAAAAAAAAAAAAGTAACTCAAGTTCCGTTGGTGTGGTCTCTTAAACTCGGCTCCTTTGTTTGTTTATAAGATACCCACGTGTCAACACCATGCCCAGTAATCAGAGATCACATATATACATGCACTATACAATTCAAGCGGCAGATAAAAGTATATAGAAAGAGAAAGATGTATAGAATAGAAAAAACAAGAGGTGAGGTGGAACATTAGTTGGGTAAATTCCATCTGGGGTCCCTGTACTGTGAGCCAAATCTTAATTGGGTCACTAAACTTCAGTGTAGTTTTTAATTTCACCACTCTACCATGTGTAATCTCTTAAATTAATTGTTATGTGAACATATCAACTTATTACTAGGTTTCATCGTAAAAGAGTTAACATAATTTAAATACATTTGCCTAACTCTCAATTTATTAATTTCCATTTTTAGGGTGTCATATTTGAAGTCGATTAGCTGCCGACTAGGTAATTTTCATAAATTTGGGGGACATTTCATGACAAAATGTTATGGGGAGATGAAAGTTGAAATTAAAACCCTGTTCGGTAGAGATTAAAAAAATTTAAATCAAAGTCAATAATTGATTTTAATTATATATTTTATGAAATTCATAACTTTTCAACCATATATTTTATCTTTTTTTTTTTTTTCAAAATCTACTAAAAATATGATTTTAATTCTCACCAAACGGGGCTAATTGAGATAAATTATTTAGTTACCTAATTGATATATTGTTTAAAGTTCAGTGACTAAACATGAAATTAATCTAGCAATCGTCATTGTTAAGACTGTTCTCTTCCTCTTCCTCTTCCTCTTCCATTCTCTCTCTCTCTCTAGAATAAACACAGTACTCCTCTTCTAATTTTATCTCTCTAACAAAAAACACACAGTCACACACAAAAAACACCTACTTTCACACTTTCATTACAACTCCATAGCACAGCACAATATATATATTTTTGTTCCAAATCTGACCTTCGACAATACTGAAATTGACAGATAGAGTTACCCATCAATGAAGCCAAATGGGGCCACCGCAAACCCCGCTGCCTCCGCAGCCACCACCAACCAGACAGCAACCAAAACCCAGCTTTACAACCCCATGCGCCACCCCTACCGTCCCAACCCTGCCGCCTACAACCTCCGCAGACGACGCTTCAGCTGCCGCCGTTGCTTCTGCCTCACTTGCTTCTGGTCCACTATCCTTCTCATTGCTATTCTCCTCCTCGCCGCCATTGCCGCGGCTGCCTTCTACGTGCTCTACCACCCCCACCGCCCTGCATTCTCCGTCACCTCCGTGAAAATCTCCCAGTTCAACCTCACCACCACAACCTCAGACGGCACAACCCACTTAACAACTCAACTAAACCTTACTGTATCCGCCAAAAACCCCAACACAAAGGTGATATTCTACTACAATCCCATGTCCATCACAGTCTCATCTAATCAAGTTACCATATCATCCGGTTCTTTCAAAAATTTCACCAATTCGCCGGACACCATTTTCATAATTCACACCACAACTGGATTGAACTACCAATTATTAGACGGGGACGAATCGAACTCATTGAAGTCAGATCTGAAGAAGAGAAATGGGATCCCATTACAGATTGTGGTGGACACGATGATAGGGGTGAAAATGGAAAAGCTGAAAACGAAAAAGATTGGGATTAGAGTCAAGTGTGACGGCATTCGTTGGTCGGTGCAGAAGGGCAAAAATCCAGCCTTGGCCAATACTTCTGATGCAAAATGTAAGGTTGATCTCAGAATCAAGATCTTCAGGTGGACCTTTTAGTTTAATTATTATTATAATTCTTGCTTTTCAATGGGATTTTGGGTCACAGTTTCAAAGTTTTTTTTTTCTTTTTTGGGGGGGTTTACAAGGAACTTATAAGTTTATAAGTTGCAATGATAAATCAAGAATTTCAGACACAAATGCATAATTCGTTTCATGGTATTTACGTGGTTGTTGAGTTTCTTACATTTTAGGTTTTTTTGAGCACTGTCATGGAGAAAAAGCTGTCCAGTGTTTTGATAATTTTAAGATTATCACGATGGTGGATCAGTGGCAGTGCACAAGACATAGATCAGGTTCCCACATGGCCACGTGTAAATCACAATTTTATATAAAAGTTTCTACATTTTATATATAAAAAAAAAAACTTCTAGCGCTTGATCTCTGATCTTGAAAATAGAGTAAATTGGTGCTCAACATTTCAATTTCAACATTTGACAACGATTATTTCAATTTTTTTTTCTACATATTCATTTTCAATCACATATTTACACAATACAATATTTTGCACGTAAATTCAAAAAAAATCTATACCTTTTAATCATACATTTTTCTAAAAATTACTATTCTAAAAAAATTTTGGTCAAATAATGGCCATCAAACAAGGGCTAAATTGGTATCTCAAGATGGATTCGTCAATTTTATGGTTATAAAGTCAATTTTATTTAACAATCATGTTACATGTACATCAAGTTTCACATTATATGAGTTAGGTAGATTTTTGTATATTGATTTTAAGAACGCATTTTTTAATCAATAACTAGATTTTTGACACATAAGCAAGATGACAACCTTAACGTCAACGCAGATTGTACATGAAGCATAATTCTATATCTAAAGACAAATTACATATTTTTTAGTAACAAACCAATCACCGCCGGTGTCTTTAGCAGCTCCAACCCCTCTTGTCTTAGTCATCGGATTCAGAGCACGCCAAAGATGAAAAGTATGGCTAGATAACCAGGTGTCAAATGAATATAAAGATGAGTTGGCTTTATTGTTGGTCTAATCCACGATCCTTTTCCTTTATAAACTAATAATGTTGGGACCAACAAAAATTATTATTATTATTTTAGAGAGATTATTCATTTTCAATAAATGAATAATTTATTAATTTATCGATAAATAAATATTTATTCATTTATAGAGTATTAATTATTTTTTGTTTGTTTGTTTGTTTGTTTTTTTTTTGGTTACTATTCAGACAAAGTACCCTTTGAAGTTAATTGGTAAGTTTGCTAATCCTAAATGTTTCAAAAATGTGAATATGAACAATCTTAATTGTTATTATCGAGCAAATAGGAAAGCAAATTTCCAAGAGTTGGTTTGACAAGATGATTAATGCTATCAATTTTATTAACACAGCTTGGAACAATGATGTGAAGACAACAAATATTGCAAATTGTTTTCCATACTGCAAGATTTGGTCAAATGAAGTTATTAACATTGAACTAAAAGTTAGTGAAAGTGAAGATCATAATTTAGATGATAATTGTATTTTACCTACCGTTTCCTCAAAATAGGCATTTCAAGTAATCATAACTTTAAATGGTTATTTTGTACAAAAAAACAAAAAAATAAAAATGTCAAATGTAATATGTGCATTGCAAAAAATTAGGGATAAAGTTGAGCTTGATTTTGGTGCGAAGATAAAATAAAAGACTTTAGATGCATATTTTGAAAAAGAGGTGAATTGAAAAATATATTGTCAAATTAAAAAATTATTAATTTGTATTAGTATGAACTTTTATGATTTTAAGCCGTTATTATTTTATATATTCGTTGGGCAATAAATGATCTCAAAAAAAAAAAAATTATTATATTATACATTTAGCGGGATTATTAATTAGTACACTAATCCAAGTCGGGACCGAAATATTTTATTATTTAAATAAGATTATTAATTTATCGAATATTCATTTATCAACGTTTTATCGTGTTTGTGTTTTATTATAAGCTTCTTATAATTTAAAAGTTAAATTCAAACTTTATTTTTAACAATATATTTCATATAATTATATATCACTTATTTCTGTAACATTATAATTTTAGTAACTTATAATGAAACCAAACAAGCATAGTAAATTCCAAAAGAATAACACTCTTTATCATTATAACGAGGGAACGATGGAAATGCAGAAATTAAAATAGAGTATCTAATTGGTATTACATAATTATTAAATAATTAAAAAAGCAGAAATTAAAATAGAGTATCTAATTGGTATTACATAATTATTAAATAATTAAAAAAATTGTTGATTTGGACCTTTCATCTTCCCACGCAAACGCATTCCTTAATCCCTCTCGTTTCTCTTTCTTCAGACCACGTTCCCTCCATCCCTCCTAATAATTTTCTTCATTATCATCGCTGCCTCCACCAGTCGCTGGAAAGTCGAAGAGACAAAGTATTGGAGAAATTAGCGGGTGTCGTCCTTCACCCCTGTCTATGAAATTCCTTTTTTATCGTCGACTTCTCGTGATTCAGCTTGGAAATTCACCTTCTGGTTGTTATAGATGGGAAGGTGTCGGTTAAATCTAAGTTTTCTTCATTGGGATACGGTTATTTTCATGCATTTTTGATGTAGAGCAGATGGTCAAGTGGATTGAGGAACAGTTGAACTGAAAAGAAAAAAACAGTAAATTGTAGATTTTACGTTCGAGCTCCGTGGGCCCATAACACATTTTCGGAAAGAGAACGACGAGTCAGACTGAATTCATCGCTTTGCTGCAATTTATGGTGGATTTTATCCACCCGTGTTCATTTAGGACTCGAACACTACTTTTTGAGTTTCAGTACTTTTTATCATTTAGTTTATTTCAAATTCTTTACAATTTTACTTTCTTTAGACTAAGTTTTCGTTTAAACCCTCATAAATAAGGATTATGTTAATAAAAATTAAATAAGGATTATGCTAGTTGTATATAAAAATAGTATATGAAGGATTACATAAAATAACGTGGAGAGAAAATATTGGATGAAAAAGTTGATTGTGTTTTAAATTGGCAAATTGTGACATTACAATAATTCATGCAAATATTCGTGTACATGTAGCAAGATTCTATAAATAAAGGGTTAATTCTTTGTTTTTGGGCATCTTGAAATTAATAAAGCTTCTTGATTTTATCTTTCATTCTTTGATTGATTCCAAATTTGTGTTTTTAAGGTTTTCGCTTGAATTTCTTGTTTTGTACTACGTCAATTTCAGTTATAATTTATTTGATTGGTGTGGTGTCGAAAACCACAGAATGAGACCCCACTCTGAAAATGGCGAGTTCCATGTTGAAATTAGTTTAAATTAATTAATATTTTGGTATTCGAACCACCGTGCAATCTAAATGGCTGGCTTATTTTAGTTGATGCCCATCTAGTATGGGCAAGCATTAGGTGTGCATAAAGGCACTAGCATTGTCCAGAAATTTGAACCATTTTACCTTTTCCTTGCTCATAAATGTCATCTTCTTATTCAAGTTTGTACACAATGAAATGAATGAAATTATTCTTCCTCTTAAAATTGATAAAATTTGGGGGATGGTATTCAGAATTTCCTTCTGGGCATGATTCGGTCTTCCTTTAATGCATCGATGTTGTTGGCCAAAGACTGATGGTGGAAGGTGTACCTCGTTGTAATGCCAGTGGCTGTTCAGTTGGTGGGCTTCTTACTATATTGCCTATGGGGCTACTTAGGTTGTTATTGCTGAAAGGACGAGAATGGTAATAGGCCGGATGGAAGGCAATGGTAGCACTATAGAGCCTGAGTGCTACGTTTGCTAGTGGGGACGTTGGCTATGGTCACAATGCATCTTTTTACAAACAAGACAATGTGCATCGAGTAGAGTCAGGGTCGACCTTGAGATTTTGGGGTGCCCTATACGACATTTTAAAATAGTGCCCATTTCATGTAATTAAAAAAACTTACAAGCACCAATAAATAAAACTTAAAATTGTGTCTCTTTCGTGTAACAAAAATTTATCATTCTAGAATAAAAAATATATCGAAATAACAATTAACAAGTAAACAATCGGCATCAATAAAATGATGATATTACAATGTAGACTGTACTATTGTAGAGCAAGCAACAATAATTGATGGCATAGTTTTTTCTCTTCTCTATTTGATTGTTCTTCATGAGTTAAAGAGTGAGACGGAGGGAAGTGAAGAAAAGTTCTATAAGGTTAGCTTTTCAGTTTTTACTTTTATCGTTTGGATTTTGGACTGCGTATTGTCTTGTTGAATTGGTAATTGATTAATGAAGCTAATTTGACATTTGGGACTGAGCTGATAAAATAGATGTTTAAAATATGTATTTTTATTTTTGAAAGCAAGATAGTTTAAAATTAGAAAAATAATTAAGCACAACATATTGAAATTAGCTACGAAGGAGCCTAAATCATGTGAATTTTTTTACTTTTTGTAATAAAATATCTTGGTACAATACAATAATGTTACATAAGAGTCATAATTATTCTACTACTATCTCTTTTTTTTTTCATAAATATTGTGCCCTTTAACTAACATAATAATAAAAATTTTAAATTTTAAAATTATTATATATAACAAAAATGTTTTTAGTACCCTTAAAATTTTGAGGTCCCATGCAGTCACCACCCTCATGGCTGCCTCTGCGTAGAGTAAAGCTTCGCAAGAGAGAATAGTTGCATGAACAACTCCATCTACCTCCCCAATGCAAAGGAAAGAAACAAATGCCATTATATTAAAGTAAACTTAATGCTAATATAGCCATGACGATTCCAATCTCTGTTGGTTACAATAAAGATTCCAGGGGCAGATTCAGGACCGGATTCGAGACCGGGCTAATACGTAAAAATAATTCGAGGCCGGGCTGAAATCCGCCCCTGAAAGAGGCCCGGTCCAGCCCCCCTTAAATCCGCCTCACGTCTTGACTGCACCTTGGTATTAATTTGGGCAAACAGTGAATATTGTCAGATAGATTTTAAGGTCAATATATGCCCGTGACTAATTAATTCTTGATGCTATATCAACATTGTAAGATTCACTACAAATAATGATATCGATTGTTAGTTACTCAACAATAATAAGAACACGAACATTATTGCTTATAGTGTTTAAATGTCAGGGCCGGACTTGAGGAGAGGTCCAAGAGGCCTCTATCTCAGGCCCAGTATTTTGGAGGGCCCAAATAATTATTTTTGTTCCTTTTTTTTAAAAAAAAAACCCAACTTCATCGTCAACTTTCAAATCGGCAATCCTAGGCTCCACGGTAGAGATAACAAGAAATCAAAACCTAGAGTCTACCTAGACCAACGACACTACTCTGCAAGTTTGCAACTTCTCCAAAATCCAACTGGTGATGGCATCCTTTGGTGTATTTTCCTTGGTAAAGTATTTATTCTTTTGTTATCAATTCATTTTCTTGTTTTGGGTCAGATTCAAATTGGGTTCTTTGTTTATTTGTTGCAATATCTTGAAGATTTGAACTTTGAAGTGCATCTAGTATTCCAATTTTTGGTGAATGAAATTCTGAAATTCATACTACTTAATTGCTTATTGAATGGTCGTTACGTGTACCTGTAAGCTTTATTCTTATTGAAATTCTGAATAAGCTTTATTCTTCCTGAAATTCATAAATCATATTGCTTAAAGAAAAATTGGTTTTTTGCCCACGAAATAATTTTTTGCTCAAAAGTGTGTTGATGGAAGTTAAATCTCAAAAATTAATAACTAATCGAGCTTAGTTAACAAAGTTTGGGGTTTTCCCTTAATTTACTAGATACATAACATTAATTTCTTAATCTTCACGAACTTACATTAATTCACTACAACAAAACTGTGATTTCGCTACAAGATTTTTCGCAACATACAAAAAGTTGTCTCAATAAGTGACTTAACGCGACACATTTTTAAAGTTTGTCGTAAAAATTGTGATGATAAAAATGAGTACCAAAAAATATAAGGCGACATAAAAAGTTGTCGTGAAATGTAAAAAATTATGACAAACAATAAAGAATGTCGCCAAAAATATGAGGGAAGTAAAGCCCCAAAATATTTTTAATGGGAAACTTATAGCGATAAGCTTTTATTTTCTTGCAACAAAGTGCAGTGATGAAATAGGGTCTACTTTTTGCGATATAAAATATTTGTTGCTAAAGATTCTATAGTTGGAGGAAAAAATCGCTGCAAGAAAAATAATTGTTTTTGCAACAGACAAAACATATTGCAGTAGGTATTCTACAACGCTCACGAGTATACTGTAGGCTCTAATGTTATCGTAGATTAGAAGAATACGATAACGTGCAATGCACGCTGCAAAAGCTCTTCAATGTACATTATTGTAAAGTTTTTACAACTTTCCTTGTCCGTTGTTTTTATTATATTTTGTAACAATTTTTACTTGTTGTCTTAACTTCGTTTTGCAACTTTTATTTTTTTTTTTTTGTCTGACTAAATTTTAATATGTAATACAATTTTTTTTTAATTTTAAATATTTTTTTATCAAGAGGAAAGTTTTTATATTAAAAGCTTTACAAAATTTATAGAAAAAATTTATTTCTAAAAAAATTAAAAATATATCATTAGACGATTAAACTCTCAATTACATAATAACTTACAAAAAAAAAAAAAAGAACTATTAGGTCGAATCAATCCATAAACAAAAATAGATTTCTCAACACAAAGTAAATAAATAAATAAATCAAAATTCATATATTATGAGTAAGTGGTGGTGGTGTGTTGAACGTTGTTGCTAGGACAAATTGTTGTGAAGACATGCCACTTCACCTATATGAACTTATGCATTAGTGTCTCAAATTGAGATAGCGTGGCACGCATATCCAATAATTCTTGTTCGAGCTGGTAGTTGATCGACAATTACTAATAATTAATTAAAATAACTTTATGGAACAAATAATAAATTAAGATAATTTTTCCAGTAATAATTATAAATTATCACATAAAATTATTAAATATACAGTTATTAATAATTTAATCAATATTACGTAATAAAAAATCAATTATATATTAATTTGGCTTAATAGCCAAAACGTCCCAACGTTTGGCACTTCTTTCGAAAAACGTCCATACGTTTCATTTTTTTGCATTTTCACCTTATTTCAACGTTTCACTGCGGAAAACATCATTTTCACATTTTTGACGTAAAATGACCAATATACCCTTCTATTTAAATAAAACAAAAAAAAGAAGAAAAATAAAGAACAAATTGCAATCTTACTCCTAAACTTTTTTAAAAAGTGCAAATGAGTACAAATAAATTATTAAAATATTAAAAATAACCAGAAAGAAAAACTCTTTCTCTCTCGCCTTCTTCTCTTCCCCCCTCCCTCAACCACCATGTCTTTGAGCAATATTGGTCTAGCAAGGAAGCGGCAAAGTCACCAAATTATGTGAAAAATACACAAAACTATCAATCAAATACCAATGCGAAATCGCGTAAGCATCAGCATTCACCCCACATTGGACAAATTTATCATCAGTATACCCTCCCGCCAAGTCATGGCACACCAAAATCTGCTGTCTCTTAGGCAAATCGCCCTTCAGCTTCTCAGTAGCCTTGTTGAAAGGGTAATGGAACGATTTAAAAGAAGCCTGCGATTCCAATTCTTCAAGTGTTTTCAGAGGGTACGAAATTGGAACCGCCAGCGCTAAAGGATCGAATGGCGGCGGAGTATCTCTTATTCCGGCGGATGGATTGGATTCTTCCATTGATTTGGAGAAGAACGAGTAGAGGTTTTTTAGGATGTAGAAGAACTTGGGGCAATGGGTTTTTATATAGGCATGAAGGGACATTGGAAATTGCAAAGAAAAGAGAATCCATGGAAGTTGACTAAACAAGTCCTTGGAGGAACTGTATTCACTATTCACGTGGCGTTGGCGTAAACGGTAAATCGCAGATTTTATGAAAAAGAATTTCTTTTCTTTCATTTATCAGTATGCTATTTGTATATTCTTTCTGTTTCCCTTTATTTGTATTCACTATATTCTTTTTGTGATTACTTGTGGAGGGGGAGGGGGAGAAATAGTTTTATTTTTGTTATTTTTAATATTTTAATAATTTTTTGCACTCATTTGCACTTTTTAAAAAAGTTTAGGAGTAAGATTGCAATTTGTTCTTTATTTTTTTTTTTTGTTTTTTTTTGTTTTATTTAAATAGAAGGGTATATTGGTCATTTTACGTCAAAAAAATGTGAAAATGATATTTTCCGCAATGAAACGTTGAAATAAGGGTGAAAATGCAAAAAAATGAAACGTATGGACGTTTTCCGCAAGAAGTGCCAAACGTAGGGACGTTTTGTGCTATTAAGCCTAAATATAATTACAATGATATCTAACTCAAGATGTTAGATCATC
>CAIGRP010015413.1:0-14661 GCA_903798385.1 Fraxinus cuspidata
GGAAGAACATTTGAATGAATTAAATACAACCGCTTGTGATTGTGTTATTTAGTTTCATCGATTTCTCTAATTATTAAGGTAGTTACTAGATTAAATACATAGCGCTTGTCGTGGGTTGTTTAGTAATTAGGGTTAATTGGATCACTTGTTTTCTAATTAACTACAATTGAGGAGAAATATGATTTTCAACAGTGAATATTCAAAATATGAATTGAATTATCCTTGCATCTATGATCAATTGTGGATTTCTGACGGTCGATGTGGACTTAGACCAAGATTCGTCTTTTGATTGTTTCGTTAATTTAATTTGCATTGTTATTTATTGCGTTATTTACAATTATTTGTATACCAAAACTCCTCAATCATTGTACGAAGCATAAATTATTGAATTGCACACTCTTCGTGGGATCGACTCTTGCTTCCACTACTACATTAGTCTCAGAGGTTAATGTATTATGTTTGGGTGCCTGCGACAGCACAACACCTCCCTGGAAGGCAATGCACTTTGCCCCTTCCTGAATGGCGTTTACTAGGTCGGCTATATTAGTGATTTGCAATCGTATCTTATCAACCAACTCGCTTAGATCTATGTTCCCCACCTTAGCAGAAGTAGAAGATGTCATGGATTAAAGTTTTCTTTTTAAGTTAAAAAATTTAACAATTAAAGAGTGGTAACGATGAAACACCAAAAAAGTTGCAAATACACTGAGGAAATCAAGGAGGAAGGGAAAAGAACTTGAAAACAAGGAAGAGAAGCTGGAAAATTCTCGAGAAAACTTGAGGTTTTGAATGATGCTAATATTGAATTCGTAAAAAGCAAAGTGGTATTTTCTACAAGTGTTTCCTTTTATAGGCAATGTCTCTTAATCACAGCCGTTGGATATCGATCCGAGCCATATGATCGTGCTTTTGAAGATTAAATATGAGCTACTCATCACGTTTACTGCTACATCTTCTATGGCTCATATCAGAGTGTCTGCTCTACATGCCATTGTACACTTGAAGTTTGCGAAGCACATGGGAGACAGCCATCATTGTACATTAAAAAGGACGACGATTGCATGTATAAAAAGTTGAACCACTTCAGTCGTCCTTTCTTGAAAACGTACTACGACAGCAAATAATTTGGTTGCAATAACTAAGGATGCATCGTGTTTATCAAACATGCTAAAGTCAGGCTTTTCGTAATTATCAATTCTGAGGCCTAGTGAGGGCTAGACCAACCCTCTTCGACTAGTTCAGATAAAGCTTCAGCCTTGCAAAGACACTTCAGACTAGACAACCTCGGAATTCCCTTGCTTTGCTGACCCTTCCCCAAATTGTTCCAGAAAGTGAAATACTTCTGAGTATATGAATTCAAAACAACACTGTTAGAAGGTCTGCACAAGTCATATACATTGGAGATATTATGGTATGATGTAAACCACTCACTGCTGAAATTTTATTTACATTCAAGTCCATACATTACATAAATAAACATGTCGAGACTTGGGGGACTATTGTTATGCCTCTCCATCAAGGCTAAAAGTCAAAGTGCCACGTTACAATCCACGTGGGTAAGAAATCAACAGAAAAGTCAACAAAGACCCAAGTGGTCAAAATGCAAAGAAATTATGCAAACTACCAAATCTCATACCAAGGTATTGCCTCAATTAACGAAGCACTGGGTCTGAAACACTACCTAAAGAAATGAAAAAAGGAGCTGAAGCTCTCCACTCAGACGGTCAGCTCCGAGACCAACTCCGAGGCTCTCAGTTCATCCAAAACTCATAAGCCGACGTTGTCTCTTACAATATATTTGAGTATCTTTTAGAAGTAATTAATATAACATTTGTAATATAAGAGGTCAGGGTGTCAGCCTAATGTATAAGATGTCAAACCCCTTATCAATGTAATAATTGTCTGAATAGATAATGATGTGAAGCGTTAATTAAAGAGATGAAGTCACGTGGTTCTGATCCAACGAACACCACGTCGGCCAATGTAGTATAAATAGATCTTCATTGTCACTTAGAAGGGGTTGGAAAAATTGGAGTTAGGATTCTTATTCTCAGATCTTGAACTCTCAAATGTGGAATGAGCAAGAAATATTTACAAATACTCTTACAAGCATTCTTATCTTCATTTTCATCTCACATTACACACACTTGGTAGAGAAATATCTTAATAGACAATCTTATAATTTACATACTCGATAATATTCTATCATTCCACATATTCTAGCGAGATCTTTGGTTAGTAGCTTTTGTTCTCGGTTGGTGATCATTGTTAGTGTGATCATCTTTGTTTCAATAGTCAGAGCTCGAACATCTTTGTCTCTCGCCATGAAACACCTCTCGCGTTCAAGTCTGCTTCATTTATCACCATTTATCTAGAGAAAAGCACCGGAATTTGCTCGACGCTACAAGAGTGAGTCCGACATCTATTGGCTCAGTCTATGCTTCAAAACATATTAATCTACTGATGAAAAAGGGAAAAATGAAAATTTTGACTTATTCTAGAATGATAAGTTTCAAATAAACAAATGTCTTAGGGATATGGCTCATATGGCATGACAAAAGACTTCACACACACACACACACACACACACACACACACACACACACACATATATATATATATATCATGGCACCTAACTTGTAAATAACCAAGGAACTTCTTTAGTTGCATGACTCCTACGTCCTAGCAACTCTGGGCTATTTTCCTTGCCAAATGGATCACCAGAATGAATTTGTTTCAAAGCGCTAGAACTCCAAGCACATATTCTCCCAAGTTCAGAACACTGAAGGCTTAAAGGTAAATGTAAGGTTTTGTTTGGTGTTTGATCTAACGATCTTCTTGTGTTTTGATTTGTACCTAAGGTAAGAGAATATAAGAATATGTATTTGTTCTTCAAAGTATGTTCTTTTGACAAAATACAAGTCTCAACCAATGTAGGAACAATACATGAAAATATGAAAATATATGTGTGATTGAACTAAGTGGTATTTTGGAATGAGTGATTGATCTTTAAAGAATGGTCTCAAGATAAATATAATGTTCAACCAACACCTTTCGATGTTCCATGGGTTGTATTTTTATAATGGATAGTGTTTGGGGGTGAAATAGGATTGAAAATCAAAACTAAAAGCAAAACAAGATTCTATATCGTCAAATCGTCGCTTGAGTGAATTACCTCGCGCCAAGCAATCGATCAACATGCCAGTCGAGCCCTCAAGTCGCAGAGGTCGAGCTTCGATGCTCTTATCTTAAGCGCTCGAGCGCCAACTAGGCACACAACGAGTGGTCGAGAGTCTGAATCTTTATCTACTTCTTGAAGTCCGTTTATTTATAATCTTCTTCTTGAATTTCTTTGACTTCTTTTAGGACTTTACTAACTCCAAACTGTTGGCTTTAATTACCACTTAATAACTCATGATCATGAATACAAAAACTATCAATAATTAATTTGGACATTGCCAATCACAAATTTGACCCAACAAACTTTACTATAACCAATAAATTTGATAGAAGAAAAAACGTGGGACCTTAAGGAAATTAACATTTTAATTTTTAGCAGTTAGAATATGACCCAAATTCATTTTTGGATTATGTTTGGGTTGTTTGATTGATAAAAAAGACAAACAATTTTGGTTTGTAAGTCTAGTTTGAAGAAGGATTAGATTTCATCAAGGATCGTGAGCTTGATTGGAAGGACTTTAGAATGGATGAAAACGTGTTTGGTAGTGTTTGGAACAAAGATGGGGGCATCTTGGCACCAACCAACAAAAAGAGGAACATCATGGTGCTAGGGCGCCGCTCAGCATCGGGGTGGAGGAACATCATGGTGTTAGGGCGCCGCTCAGCATCGGGGTGGAGGAACATCATGGTGCTAGGGCGCCGCTCAGCATCGGGGTGTCACCTGTTCAGAGGAATCTAACTTTGACTGTGATTCTTATATTCTACTTCATTCAAAACATCAAAATTGGGCTTCTATATATACTTTACATGGTTTAGGCTCTTAAAAGGATCGAGTAACACAACAAAACATTGTATAGTATTAGGTTTCCCGAATCAAGTAACACAACAAAACATTGTAGAGTATTAGGTTTCCCGAATTTGAGTTTTTACGTTAAATTTTATGTTCTTGTGTGATTCTTTTTCATCTTATCATATTTTTCTTGGCTTTAATATTCATAATAAGTGGTATAATTCCAATCACTTGGTTATTGCAAATTGATTAGTTTTCCTAACAAATGGTATCAGAGCTAAAGATTGAAGTTCTTGGGGAAGCCAGTTTGGTCTCATATTAAAGTAAATTTTGATCAACTCAGAACGAAGTTTAATTCCTTTGGAATGGCAAGTACGAAATTTGAAATTCCGCTTTTGAATCGAAGCACCAGATTTTCTTTATGGCAGATCAAGATGTATGCAATATTTGCCCAAACTGGATTTGGATGTTGCTTTGTTGGGGCTTAATAAAATGCCCACAACTTTAACATTAGAAGAGAAACAGCGTAAGAATCGGAAGACCCTATTACAGATATATCTTTATCTTTCAAATCAAATTGCAGGGTATGGTAAAGAAGAAAATTGTCACTATATTATGGTTGAAATTAGAGTATTTATGCACGACTCGAGGTCTAACTAGTAAATTACATCTAAAGCAACGTTTATATTCTCATCGCGTGGAAGAAGGTGGATCTTTGGAAAATCATCGTTTGTATTAAATGAAAACATCGTTGATTTGGAGACCATGTGGGTCAAATACGATGTAGAAGATTTAGGGTTGATTTTTCTTTGTTCGTTGACCGCTTCATATATGACATTTAGGAACACCATCTTGTATTGTAGAGATACTCTCTCACAATTAACGAGTTTTATGATGCACTTTATTCTAGATAGAAGATGAAGGAGCTGGTCATTGGATCGGATGCCTAGATAGAGGGTCTTGTTATTTCTGAGAGTGAGTCAAGTGGTCACGAAAAGGGCTGGTCTAAGAAGAATAATAGTGATTTAGTCTATTAATTCTGCAGGAAGTAAGGGCGGAAGAAGAAGTTATGCCTAAAGTGGCACAACATGAATAAATTAGTTGCTACAGATTAAAAGGGACAACATGTTAATTCCGATAAAACTAGTCTTATAAAAGAATACTGTAGTAATGGAGATCTTTTGGTGATTTCTTATGATGACTCCGAACTTGACGATGACTAGATTCTTGATACAACGTTCACTTTTCATATATATTCTAATCGGGATAGGTTTTCAATATGAAACTGTAACAAAGGGTTCCATGGTGATGGAAAATAATTCACCTTGTAAGATAGTTGATATTAGTAAGATCAAAATCAAGATGTTTGATGAGAAGGTCATGACACTTGGTGAAGTGAGATATGCTTCTTCTTTGAACGGAAATATTATTTCCTTGTGTACTCTCGATTCAAAAAGGTACAATTATATCGGTGGAGGTAGAGTTCTAAAAGTTAGCAAGGGTTCCAGAGTTGTGCTGAAGGGATAGAGAAAATCTCGATTATATGTTTTGGAAGGTTCGATGATCACTTTGGATGCAACTGCGACTTATAGTTCGATAAGTGATAACTCGGTTATAGTTAGTTTTAATCATGTTGCTTGCTGTGATTTAAGCATATGTAACAACTCAGGTGGAGTTGGAAGTCAACGAGATGATTTAAGTAGGTTTAGGGCCCAATGTAGTTCTACTGGTAAGCAGGGCTTTGATTTTGTTCATAGTTGCTGAATATGCCCTGAGGGGCATAGTGGAAGATGTTGAGTTTAAGTATTGTGTTTGGAGAAATACTTGTTGAAGAGTGGAGACTAATTCATTGCTATGTAATTTGTGTCAAGGTGAAGATTGTTAGAATATGACCCAAATTCCTATTTGGGTTAGGTTTGAGTTGTTTGATTGATAAAGAAGACAAACAATATTGGTTTGGAAGTCCCGTTTGAAGAGGGATCAAATTGCATCAAGGATTGAGAGTTTGATTAGAAGGACTTTGGAATGGATAAAAATGAGTTTGAAAGTGTTTGGGACAAAGACGATGTGCGCCTGGGAGTCGGGTCGTGATGCCTAGGCACTGGCCAGCAAAAAGAGGAATGGTAGGTTGGCGCTAGGACGTTGCCCGAAGTCAGGAGGAATCCGATTTTGACGCGATTCTTGTATTCTACTTCATTCAAAACACCAAAATAGAGCTCATATATATACTCCACATGTTTCATGCTCTTAAAAGGATTGAGTAACATAGCAAAATATTGTGTTGCAATGAACTTCAAAGTGAGAGAATCTAGATTATAAAGAGAGACTCGCATACTTTGAGAATAGATTAAGAGTCTTGTTGTAATAACCAAAAATAAAATCTAGTTTATTTCATTTTGATACGTTTTGTTAATTTTGAGATGTTGAGAGACTAATATGAAATAAGTTTTGACGTAGTTATTTTTTTTATTCGGTCAAATAATCAATTATTCATTTAGCGAGAATTCCTTTATTAATTTGGGCTTGTTTTGAAACTCATATTAAATGGAAAATTTTGAACTCCAAGAAAGATTTATTTCAGATAAGTTTGGCCTAAGTTATTGTAGTTGAAAATAAGTCATATTTCAACTAATGTTAATTAAGCAATTAACATTTTGACAGCCACGTTCGCTATATTTTGAATATAACATTTTGATTTTGAATGAAGTATAATTTGTATTAATTTTATTATTTTCCATTTGAATTCCTCGCAATCCAACTAACCAATTTGATCTTTTAATATTTTTGAATTAGGACGAAAGTTATTTGTGATTTTTTATATGTGATTTAATTATGTAATTAAAACTAGACTAGAATTTGGATTAAGTTAGTTTTTGGACTTGTAGCAAATCCTCAACTCAAAATATATTCAGACTCCTTATATTTTCAAAGACCAATTTATACGTATTTAGTTTTAATTCAAATGATACACATATTTTTTTTTATTTAAGTTATAATCAAACCTAAAATTTGTTAAAGCCATATCCTAATACTAAGATAGGAAACCTATTCCTATTCAAACTCTACCATTTCAAACCCATTTTCATCCAACTTTCGATGATAGACGACTTCCTTCTAAATACACACAAAGGATCCCTATTTGAAAATACATACAAAGATAACATGCTATACAGAAAGCATTTTACAACTAAGGTGCTACAAATGACGTCGTCGAGATCCCATATTTTTTTATGTTGTACTTATATGTGTTATATACTTTTTGCTAAATTTTTATAAATGTTCGCCAATGTTTGCTAGGTCAAATAATTTTTGTAAACTCACTGTACAACTGGAGAAAACTATTTTCGCTTACTTTTTTTTTCTAAATATTCATTCCAAATCATTTTGCTCCGTATTTTTCTAAGTTCATATGTTAGAAATGGTTAAGAATTTACAATATTTATTAATAAATTCAAATTTAAAAACTTTTCTTAATCTTATATTTGAAAAATTTACGTTAAAAATATCAGGTTTAGTAACGCTTCAGGCTATAGAATTTGAGGTGTTACAGTATAGTATTAGAACACAATTTACCTTTCTATAGACTTGCAAATCATAAACTTGATTTCCAAAATTTTAGGAATCATGTGTAAAATAAATTGTTTTAGTTACCATCATGCTGCCATTATCGTAAATTTCCAACTTTTTGGTAAAGAAAGTTTTGAGAAATTTTTGTTATGATATGACAATTGGAATGTTTATAAGTGATTATATCTATTAAAATCACGGGAATTTATGTTTAAAGAAGACAAGTTCGAAAATGTGATTGAGATATTTTAGAATTTTGCTAGATATTTTGAGAACATAACTAAATTATGAGTGTCAATTCCAGTAAAAGATACTAGAAACCCGCCAAATCAGGCTTTCCATAATCGGTATTATAGATATGACACGAATGATAAAAACTTGTAGAAAGATGATGGAATTTAGGAGAAATCCAACCCGTAGAAGAGCATTGATTAGACACTACGAGAATTATCAATAGGACCTGAGGCATGATATAGGTTGGCTTGTCCAAGAGATGTGGTGTTTATGGCTAAAGGATGGAAAATGCATGTTGAGCAGATCTACTACAAGCTTTGAAGCACTATCGTACAGAGGTTACCTCGAGAGATTAGTTAGGAGATCTTTTGCTCTAAGGTGAAGGCATGATGGGGGCAATATGGAAGACAAAACTCCATAACTTTATGCTCAATATCGTGTAGGAGAGAGATATTGATAGTGATGCACCACCTCTTAGATCAGATGATGAGGAATAGTGATAGGATAGTATTTATCTACTTTTCGAGTTAAGGATACTAAATAAGAAAGAATGTGTAGGCAAAGAATTTCACCATGACACACTATGAGGTCGCCTAAGACCTGGATGTAATTATAAGTATTTTATCCGTCTGTAGTATTCTTGTTTATGTTCCTAGCCAAGATTAGTGTTTCATGTAAGAAAACTAGTAGTATCTTAGAAGTTAGTATGCCATTAGAACGAATCATAAAGAATGCTAAGGCAATATAAATAGATGTTGGTAGGCTAGTCCTTGAGGCAAATTTACATGACATAGAATTAAAGGATTTGAACATTATTATGGGTATGGACTGGTTAGGTAGTAATAGAGCAACATGTTTCAAAAAGGGAGCGATCGTCGAAAAACTTGGAGAGAAAGAGTTTTAAGTTTTATGGTTCGAAGATTAAGACACTCTGCTGTCTTATCTCTGCTATGCAAGTAGAGAGGTTATTGAGGAAGAAAAGTTGTTAAGGATATCTTAGTCTCACGATGTACCATCAAAATAGACAACATTGGATAAGGTATTTGTTGTACAGGAATACAATGATGTATTTCCTGATGACCTATCGGGAACCCCATCTGATAGACAAGTAGAGTTTACAATAGATCTGATACCTAGAGCTGTACCGGCATCTAAGGGTCTATATCGGATGGCACCAAAAGAACTATAGGACTTAAAGATGTAGTTGGATGAATTTTTAAAAAGTGGCTTTATCTGTCCAAGTGTGTCTCCATGAAGAGTTTCGGTACTTTTCGTGAAGAAGAATGATGGAACAATAAGAATGTGTATTGACTATCGAGAGGTGAACAAGCTGACTGTCAAGAATAAGTGTCCTCTCCTAAGAATTTCAAATTTATTTAATCAATTGAATGGTACAACCGTGTTTCAAATATTGATTTGAGGTCAGGCTACCATAAACTAAAGATCAAGTCGAGTGATATACCTAAGACTGCAGTTAGGACTTGCTATGGGCATTACGAATTTCGAGTTATACCATTTGGGCTTATTAATGCCCCTATAGTATTTATGGTTCGATAAATAGGGTATTTTACGAGTACCTAGACAAAATATTTGAGAGATTATAAGCAGCATGAAAATCATTTGAAAACAATTTTGGAAACTTTACATAAGGAAAAATGTATGCCAAATTCAAGAAGTGCAAATTTTAGCTAGATTGAATAAAATTTTTGGGACACATTATGACAGCCAAGGGTATAAAGGTAGATTTGAGTAAGGTTGAAGTTGTTGTTAATTCTCAAAGACTTGTGAATGTAGGAGACATGAAGAGCTTTCTAGGTTTAGCTGGATATTATTAACGATTTATAGAAGGCTTCTCTAAGATAGCGAGTCCCTGACACAACTGACTTGAAAGAGTGTGAAGTTTGTATGGTCCAAAAAGTGTGATCAGTGTTTCCAAGAATTGAATGATAGATTGGTATCCATTCCAGTGTTAGCAATTCTAGAAGAATCAGAGGGATTTGTTATCTATAATGATATGTCTAAACTAGGTTTGGGTTGTGTTTTGATGCAACGTGGGAATGTGATAGCGAATGCATCGAGACAAGTAGAAGTATGAGAAACATTATTCAACGAATGATTTAGAACTTGCAGCAGTAGTTCGCGCTCTCAAGATAAGGCGTCATTACTTTTATGGAAGCAAGTGTGAGATTTACAGTGACTACAAGAGTCTCAAGTACTTCATTACCCAAAATGAATTAAATATGAGACAACGATGATGGTTAGAGCTAGTAAAAGATTATGATTCCACCATCCTTTACCATCCTGGTAAAGCTAATGTAATGGCACATGCTTTCAGTATGAAGAATATAAGGCATTTATTAGCACTTTGTACACAACAAGACCAGCTAATCAAGGACTTCAAAAATTTGAAAATAGAAGTGCTAACACTTCCAACTTTAGCGTTAGGCAAGTTAATAAGTTTGGTTTTAAAATTGACCTTTAGGGATAGGATTATAGTAGCTCAGAAAGATGAACCTTTCTTAGAAAGGATCAGTGTCGATGTTGCGATCAAGAATAGAAAGGGATCTGAGATAAGCAACGATAAGGCATTTATGTTTAAAGGCCAACTATGTGTGCCTAAGGATGAATGACTAAGAAAGGAGATTATAGTTGAGGCCCATTCCGCACCTTATGTTGCACACCCAGGCTGTACGAAAATGTACAAAGACTTGCGTAATACCTTTTGGTGGAGGAATATGAGAGAAAGAATAGTTTTGTTCGTGTTGAAGTATATAGTATGTCAACAGTTGAAAGTAGAGCATCAAAGGCCATCGGGGCTATTAAATCTGATGGATATACTATAATGTAAGTGGAAAAGATTTCGATGAACTTGTAGAGGGTTTTCCTCAGTTGATGAAAGGCCATGTCAGTTGGGTCATAGTAGATGACTAATAAAATCTGCCCATTTTCTACATGTTCGTATGACTTTCGATCTGGATCCTAAGACTAATGAACAATTAGAATAAACTATCCAAGTACTAGAAGACATGATGAGAACGTGTAGTAGACTTGGGTGGTAAATGGGAGAACCATTTGTCCTTGGTTGAGTTTGCATACATCAATAGTTTTCAAGCTACTATCAACGTGGTGTTGTACGAGCCATTGTATGGCCAAATATGTCATTTGCCAATATGTTGGGATGAAATTGGTGAGAGGAAAATTTTAGGTCCAGAACTTATAGAGAAGACTGTATAGGCTATTGATAAGATTAGAATGAGGATTAAGATAGTTCAGGATTGCCAAAATAGTTACGCAGATAAGAAAATGAAAGAACTAAAATTTAAGGTTGGAAATAAAATATTTCTCAGAGTTGCCAAATAAAGGGGATACTACGATTTGGAAAGAATGGGAAGTCGAGACCTAGATTTATCGACCCATTTGAGATCCTCGAGAAGGTTAGAAATGTAGTATATATTTTGGCACTGCCACTTGAGCTATCAGCAATACAAGACATAATTCACTTTTTTATGTTGAGAAAGTATGTCCGCGGACCAAGTCACGTGGTTTAAATTCAATCATTGGATGTGCAGAATGATATAACTTACAAAAAAACACTTGTAATTATTTTAGAGAGGAAGGTACATCTTTTGAGAAATCAAGAAGTGTCGTTAGTCAAAGTCCAGTGGGGATAAACATGGGAGAGACGAGGCTACATGGGAGAAAGAAGCACATATTTTAGCTAAGTACCTAGATCTCCTTAATCAAGTAAGTTGAATTTCAAGGACGAATTATTTTAAGAGGGGAGGATTGCAACCACCGAAAACAAAATCTAATTTATTTCATTTTGGTATGTTTTGTTAATTTTGAGATGTTGAGAGACTAATATGAAAATAAGTCTTGACGTCATTATTTTTTTATTCGGTCAAATAATCTAGTATTCATTTAGCTAGAATTTCCTTATTAATTTTGGGCTTGTTTCGAAACTTATATTAAATAGCGAATTTTGGACTTGAGAAAAAGTTATTTTAGATAAGTTAGACCTAACTTATTGTAGTTGAAAAGAAGTCATATTTTAACTAATGTTAATCAAGCAATTAAGGGGTTGTTCTCTTTGTGTTTCTGTTTTCTGTTTTGAGTTTTTAATTCATTTTGAATTTTGTATTTTGAGTGTCCATTTTGAGATTGTTGAAAATGTGTTCTTTTTTACATTTTGAAAACACCAAAAACGCGTTTTGAAAATTTTGACTTGATTATAACTGAAAACACTCAAAACGACAAATTTGTCGTTTTGTGTTTCCTCCATAAATTTTTAACTTGTTTTTAAAAACGTGTTTTTGAAAATGGGAAAGAGAACGTGTTTTCGCTGTTTTGGAAAATCGAAAACAGAAAACGACTTGAAAATGGTAAAGAGAACACGCCCTAATATTTTGACAGCCACGTGTGTTACTATAATTTGAATTTAACATTTTGAATTTTGAATTTGAATGAAGGATAATTGTATTAATTTTATTAATTTTCCATTTGAATTCCTCACAATCCAACTAACCAATTTGATCTTTTAATATTTTCTAATTAGGATGAAAGTTATTTGGGATTTGTTATATGTGATTTAATTATGTAATAAAACTCAACTAGAATTTGGATTAAGTTAGTTTTTGGAACCATAGCAAATTCTAAATTCAAATTATATTCACTCCTTATATTTTCAAAGACCAACTTATACGTGTTTTATTTTAATTCAAATGATACATATCTTTTTTTTTTTTTTAAGTTATAATCAAACCAAACATTTGTTAAAGCCCTATCCTAATACTAAAACAAGAAACATATTCCTATTCAAACTCTACCATCTGAAAACCCATTTTCATCCAACTTTCGATGATAGACGGCTTCCTTCTAAATACACACAAAGGCTCCCTATTTGAAAATACATACAAAGATAACAGGCTAGACAGAAAGCATTTTACGTCTAAGATTTTAGAAAGGAGTTCCGTTCGATGTAACCATTGCCTTATTGCCACGAATTAAGGTAGGATCCATACACTAAGTTGATCGCTATATAAATTTAATTTTCATTCGTATATGTTATTCATTATGTTTGAACATGAAATATATGAAAGTGTCTTTAATGGTTCTTCTTAAATGTCAATGTCATGGAGATTATATGTTTAACTGATGGCCGCAAAGACTCATCAGAACTAAATTATATGTTTAACTAATGGTCACGGAGGTTCATTAGAACTTTAAGAGATTATATTTTTAACTGGTGATTGTAGAGGCTCATCAGAATTTGAAGTAGATCGTTTGATCATTGATTTGCTTATTCATGAAGGAAATATATAAGAATACATTATTAGATGCATGATTATTATGTTCATATAACATGTGTAGCATACTGAGTATTTCTTTGTGATGCCTATTCATATCTAATATTTTCAGAGTAATTGGAGATCATGAGGTGACTCGGCACGAACTTCATATTTATTTTAGAGAAATTGATTCCTTATGTTTTAGGCGGTCACTTTTTATATTTAATAACTTTTGTAGTGTCCAAAGATTTGTAGTTTAAGTTTACATTTCGAGACGGTAAAGTTTAACGTTTGGGCATATGTTTTCATGAGTTTTCAGCATTCTGCCAATGTCTTTAAAAATTTATTTCGGTCTATATATTTAGAATTTCAACATGTTTTTAATTAGAAAACGACCCTTTATGAGTTATCTATCACATGCACCTAAAAACAGGTCGATCCAAGTCCCATGGAATTATTATAGCATTTTTAGTAAACTGTGACGGTTAGATACGGGAAACACGGATCAGACTGTTTGGAAAAAAAAATTGTGCTACAAACATCGTCGTCGAGATCCCATATATTTTATATGTTTTACTTATATGAATTATATACTCTCTACTAAATTTTCATAAATGTTCGCCAAGGTTTGCTATAAACTCACTGTGCAACTCGAGAAAATTGTTTCCGATTGCTTTTTTTTTTTCTTTCTAAAAACTCTTTCCAAATCATTTTGTTCCGTATTTTTCTAAGTTCATATGTTGAAAATGGTTGTCTTTACAATATTTATTAATAAATTTAAATTTAAATTTTTTTCTTAATCTCGCATTTGAAAAATTTACGTTAAAAAAATCAAGTTCGGTAACGTTTCAGGTTATAGAATTTGAGTCGTTACACTTGCGAAATCCTTTTTATACTCCTTCCTATTAATCGTAGTGCGTTATCTTCCCGTGTCAGTGGATTTTCCGAATTTGGGTTTCTACTTTAAATCTTGTATTTTTGTGTGATTTTTTTTCATCTTGTGATATTTTTCTTGGCTTTAATATTTCTATCAAGTTGTTTAAGTTCAACCAATGGGTTAGTGCGAATTGACTTGTTTTATAACATTAGCCACGACCATATCTTGATCTATCTCAGACTTGAAGGTTTACCAACTATTGGCAAAGCCTGGAACCAGCTTAAAAGTGTGAACTTTCACGGTTGCATATCATGCAAAATTCTACCTCCCCAACTTCTGTATGAATTCTCCTCGCCCTCTTGGACATCCATCTCATCCCTTGGCGCTCCTCCCAACCCCGACTTTCTCTAATCAATCCTACACGTGAAATGCTTGTGGTTTAAAGGGAAATCCTTCATTTTGAGCTAAGCGCATTGTGAATGTGATATTCATGCGCAATGTGCATCTTTATTTACCACTCTTGCTCTTGACAAGCACCCCATGAACTTAAACTGATAAACAATTCTCCTTACTAGGATAAATGCACTAGGTTAGCATAAGCATTGGTTATATTTTTTGTGAAGTTTGTTGTTTCAAGGTGCATTTGAACCTTGCAACTTCCAAAATTTGCTCCAATGAAGATTTGAATGAACAACGGAAGGGAAAACGTAAGGCAGAAATAAAGG